>CM053619.1:2825420-2845563 GCA_028646535.1 Procyon lotor
AGCCTCCCCAATTATCCAAGCCAAAGAGCTTCCTTTGACCTCACACATCACTTTATTTTTTTAAAGATTTATGGGGATGCCTGGGTGGCTCAGTAAGTTAAGTGTCTGCCTTCAGCTTGGGTCATGATCTCAGGGTCCTGGGATCGAGTCCTGCATGGGGCTCTCTGCTCAGTGGGGAGCCTGCTTCTCCCTCTCCTCTGCCTGCCTCTCTGCCTACTTGTGATCTCTCTCTCTCTCTATCAAATAAATAAATAAAATCTTCCCCCCCCAAAAGATTTTATTTATGTATTTATTTGAGAGAGAGTGCATGCGTGTGTGAGCAGGGGAGGGGCAGAAAGAGAGAAAAGCAGACTCCCCACTGAGCATGAACCCCAGTGCGGGGCTCGATCCCACAACCCTGAGACCACGAACCGAGCCGAAATCAAGAGTCAGACACCCAATGGACGAAGCCACCCAGGCTGCCTGCTCACAGCTCACTTCCAACCTGCTTTTCTTTGAAATTGCAATCAATATTTTCCCATTAAAATTTTGACGTGATAAGAACAGGTTCTGAAGGCTCCCACCTGACCCATCCCCACTCTAGCAGCCATGGATTGAGGGGGACCTTGTGTAGAGATGCATGGACTGAGTGCAGGAAATTCTAAAACATGGAGATGAAAGGCCTTGCAGAGCTAGTCACAAGAAACGGCATCCTGCACTAAGAGAAGGGGCCTGTATGGAACGGAAAATGTCCTGTGGCCTCAGGAAGCCTTGGGTCGGTCATGCCGACCAGAGCGCCCAGCCTGGGGGCTTAGCCTGTCTGCTGTTCCCCAGGAAAAGTGGGAGCCTGCAATCAGAGTCTGAACCCCTGTTGTTCCTAGACTGGCCTGTGTCGGTGTCCCTTCATGTCAACGCCTCGCGGTCCAGGAAGGCTGCGGAGGGGGCCGCCCTTGCGAGTGAGGTTCTTCCTGCCCATCGTGCCCCGTGATCATCGGGTTAGCTCAGCCAGAAACGTTCTGCCTACTTGGCACGGCCTCGGAGGGAGGCTGGGAGGGCGGCAGCTTTCCCCTGGAGAGCCGTCCCTGGCTTCTCTCTGCTGGGCTCTCGGCTCTCTGGAGCAGCTCTGCAGGAGCCGTGTTGAGAGGCGGGGGCGGGCTCTCCCTTTCCCCGTCCTACAATGCCAGGGGGAGACCTGGAGGGCCCGGGCTGCTGGCAGAGCTGCCCCAGAGAGCTGGGTCACCCCCCCACCCCCGAGACCAGAACCCTCCCCCTGGGGCAGAAGCCATAAAAGACTGAGCAGCTCAAAAATGCGCGTCTCCCAGGGACAGCCCTGGGAGAAAGAGTCAGAGGTTCCTGCACCTGCTTCTGGAAGAGGATGTCGGTGCTGAGGGGAGAAGTGGGCGTGCCCTGCGCACCCTGCAAGGCCGCAAAGATCTGTGGCCTGGGAAACACAAAAGAAGGTCAGTGAAGACTCTCCCGCCCCCTTTTGCGATAAACGATAGGATCCAGGCACGCAGAGGCACTTGCATGGGCCCCAAGGGAGGACCCACAGTGTGCTCCCCTGGCGGGAGCCTATTACCAGATGTCCTGGGGGCGGTTTGCAGCCGGTGGCCGTGGCTGAAGCTCGGGGTTCTTTCCTCTCTCGGCTGGGTCAGCGCTCAGGGTTCATCTCTGCTGCCTTGACCTCCTCTCTGTTCCCAGGGATGCTGCATTCCTCCTTGTGTCTCTGCCACATCCTCAGTCTGGCCGGTTTTATTTTATTTTTAAAGTTTATGTATTTGTTTATTTTTTTGGTCATCTCTACCCCCAACACGAGAATTGAACTCACAACCCCGAGATCAAGAGTCACACGCTCTTCCAACTGAGCCAGCCAGGGACCCGTCACCACCCCCATTTCTCTCTTTCCCTCTGCTTTCAGGGCAGAAAGAGCGAGTCAGTTAGAGAGCAGGTCATAGACATAGAAGGTTTACAAAAGAGACGAGCATATTCATGTGTTAAAAATCTCGTCTCTATTACACGGGAAAAGGAGAGCTCCCTTCCCCCAATACACAGACATGCACACGCCTCTCTCCGTCCCTATTCCGTCCTACTGAACCTTTGGGGATTCTTCAAAACCAGGACAAAAGAGCTTGACTAGGGGATGCCAAGGAAAACCTCAGGTCTTTTGGAGGGGACGTGGAGGGCGAGCACACGGTCTCTTGCCTGTGACCATGGCCTGCTCCCAGCCTGGCTTTGCCCGCGTGCCTCTGCTTTGTTCCCGTCCCACATGGGCCCGAGAACCATGCTCTTCCTCCAATCTCCATCCCAGCCTGGATCCTTTCCCCGGTTTTGCACACACACACACCCCCTCCGCCCCCCACTGTTTCTCTTGGTGATATTAGTTCCCAGCTCCTTTCGCTGGTGGGCCGCCTTAACCTGGTCCGGCCTGAGTTGATCCATCAGGAGGTCTGCGTGCTTCCCCCAATCCCGGCCTCTGTCTTCAGTCCTGCCTCTTCCATTTTGACAAGGAGCCATCGTGTCTCATCTACATTCCAAGCATCGCCTGGAGCTTTATCACCAACCCAGGCTAAGTGACAGGTGGGAAAGAACGGAAGGAGAAGGGAGAGATAAGGCGGTGATTGTCAGTGGATCCTTTTGAATTAGACAGTCCTGAATTTGAACATCTTTTTAAAAAACACACCTTTTCTCTGGGAAGACAGACCATAAATCCCAAACAGCATTGGCTTCAGGATTTGGGAAGGGGGAGGTATCGTTGGGGAATAAGTGGTATGTTTGTAGAAAGGGACCTTTCGCTTCATTTATAAATTTTTTAGTTTTTTTTCAAAAGATCTTATTTATATATTTGGAGGGAGAGAGAAAGAGCATGAGTAGGGAGAGGGGCAGAGGGAGAAGCAGACTCCCCACTTAGCAGGGAGCCCAGTGTGGGACTCAATCCCAGGACCCCAAGATCATGACCTGAGCCTAACCGACTGAGCCACCCAGGCGCCCCATGTGATGTTTTAATTTTTTACAAATAGAATGCATTCGGGGCGCCTGGGTGGCTCAGTGGGTTAAAGCCTCTGCCTTCAGCTCAGGTCATGATCTCAGGGTCCTGGGATGGAGCCTCGAATTGGGCTCTCTGCTCATCAGGGAACCTGCTTCCCCCACTCTCTCTCTGCCTGCCTCTCTGCCTACTTGTGATCTCTCTCTCTCTTTCTGTCAAATAAATAAATAAAATCTTAAAAAAATGAATAGAATGCATTCACATATTATTTGGTAAATCAAAAAGCAATACATAATAAGTGTCTAAAAAACCAAAGGTAATTTTTTTGAAAAATAAAAAATTGATATAAGCCACAGAGTATATGTACGACATACTCCATAAATGTTGGTCTGGACACTAAAGATAACCCATGCTCTGATATTACCTGCTTATAGTCTACTATTATCTTGGCGCTGGACCACGAGCCTTATCATGTTCCCCTTTGTACCTCTTGCATGGACCGTGGACACTGAGGTGCATGTGGCCCCTGAGAGCTCTTTTTAGCCAATCTTAAAGGAAACCATCTGGCTTTCTTAAGGGTAGTGATCTGAAGCAAAGGGGGCAAGCAAGGAAGGACTGTGCTGAAGGGGGGAGTGGACTTTGCCTGTGATCCCTGTTCTTTCTGGAAATGAAGAGCAAGGTGTTAAAGGGTGCTCAGTTCCCCCGACCCCCGTGTTCCCCGTAAGCTGGTCTTAGGTCTGACTGCAAGGAACTCATCAAACAAGACTCTTCTTTTTTATTTTATTTTATTTTAATTTTTATTAACATATAATGTATTATTTGCCCCAGGGTACATGTCTGTGAATCTTCGGGCTTACACATTTCACAGCACTTAATAGCACACACCCTCCCCATTGTCCCCAACCCAGCCACCCTATCCCTACCCCACTACCCCCCCCCCGGGCCACCCTTAGTTCATTTCTTGAGTCTAGGAGTCTCTTATGGTTAAACAAGACTCTTCTTCAAAGCCTCGGCGTGATGGAGAGTAGGAATCATTTCCAGTCGTGGAGGAAGTGTGCTCCTGGAGCCTTCGAGTTCCAGCTCGTAGACTTGCCACGTCCTGGCAGTCTGCATGGGAATTGTATCTTGCTCCAAAGCGTATCCAGATTGGGGGTGGGAAGCTGTCACCCCCTCCTTTTAAGCTGACGTTCTTCTCCATTTGCTCCGCAGATGCCAACCCAATCCTTGTTGTGTTAATTTGGCGAGGAGAGTGAGAAATGGCAGCAGCATTAATTAAAAATAATATGCCGCCCAAGAGATAGCTTGAGTATGCTGCTTCTCTAAGTGTTCCTCTGTGGTCCCTTGTTCCCAACTTACAGCTGACACTCCGCAGTTTCCAGGGAGGGGAAGAAGCGATGTTCAGTAAAAAAAGGAATGAAAAATGAGAGGTAGTCGAGAAAGGGCTCCAAATGTGATGAGCATCTCCAAATCATAGAGGCATCTGTGAGGTGCATTTTGAGGCACTAAAGGGGCGCCTGGGTGGCTCAGTTGGTTAAGCGTCTGCCTTTGGCTCAGGTCATGATCCCAGGGTCCTGGGATCGAGCCCCACGTCGGGCTCCCTGCTCCGCGGGGAGTCTGCTCTTCCCTCTACCCCTTCCCCTGTTCATGCTCTCGCTCTCTCTCAAGTAAATAAAATCTTAAAAGAAAGAGAAATGATTGAACATATACATAAGTGGAAGAGAAGAGACAAGTCTCATATAAAGAAGAAATCCTTCTAATCAATTTGTTTGTGAGACCTTCCTGGAAGTGGATAGTGACAGAGCGAGTCCCCCACTCCTTACCTGTGACCTGTACAGAATGACTTCCTTCCAAAGAGCAGAGTGTGAAGAAAGAGAAGAAAACAAAAACAAAAACAAAAAACCTTTATAGTGGAGGAATTCAACAACACTCCGTCAGCAGGAATGAACCAAATTCATATCATTATTGTTAAAACCCATTAATAGCACTTGTCTTTGATATGATGATGGGGGCACTTTACCTCATTGGCCTTCCTCCCCCAAACCGGGAACTCCTGTCTAATCACGAGAACAACCATCAGAGGCACCCAAGTTGAAGGACATTCTACGAGCCTGTCAAGGTCGTTAAAAACAAGGAAACTCTAAGAAAGCGTCATAGTCCAGAGAAGTCGAAAGACACATGATGAGTAAAGATTGAAAGAACATGGTGTGTTGGGTGGGATCTTGGCACAGAAAAAGGACACTAGGGAAAAACTAAAGAAGATGGGCTTCCATTAATAATAATGTATCAATAGCGTTGCTTGGAACCATAAATGTCAACAATGATGGGGAGCTGGGTCCAGTCTGGAAAAAGAAAAATTCCTTACATTTGCCGTCAGAATCTGAAGCCTTGTGACCACCTTGTCAGCCTTGCTTATGCTGTAAAAAAAAAAAAAAAAATTATGGTGACCGCAAACTGTGGTTTTTAAAAATTTAATGCTATTCTAAATGCCTATAATTTCAGGTAGTCTCCTTTGGAAGTGCAAGCCATATTTTCCGCTGCCCGATCTATTTGTTCTAGGCTTGTTGACAGAGTTGCATGACTGGGCCGTAGAGGGAAAGGAGCAAATTTGGGGAAGAATCCGTGAAGTTGACATACGCATTATTCAAAACCAAACGGTCCTCGGAAGCCTGTGTCTCCCACGCTGCATCCAACGGAGGATGGTTTTTCTTTTTCACAAGACCGACATTTTCCTCTTAACGTTGAATGAATTATTTTCAGTTCATGGCGTATGGCCTTTAAGGAGGCTTTCCGATAAACTCGGTTGTTACCAGTGAGAATCCTCCTCCTGTTTCACATCCTGGTCTCCTGTGCGGCCCTTTGTTCTCTAATCAAAATCGCAACTTCTAAATTACGTGAGGAAGAAAGCATTTTGTTCTCTCAAACGCATTTGGTGTGTGAGCAAATCAGGAACAAGGTAAGGCTGCCACCTCTTTATTTGTTGTGTTAACCAATTAAAAAGTGTTACTCTCTTGGTAATAAAGTGTCACTTTGTCGCTATGGGTCCTCTTTCCAGCCTCCTCCTATCTGGCTCCTTATTTGATTTTCTAGCCGCGCTCCCTCTGGTCTCAGTTTCCAGAATCATCCATGGCTGTACCTGGGTCAAAGCCCTTCTCCATTGGAGGGAAGACACGGAATCATTCCGTCCTTTACTCTGAACTCACTGGTCACAGGCGCTGGTGACAGTCCCTGTCTTGCAGAGCTGTGCCAGAAATGTCTTAGAACAGGGGCGCCTGGGTGGCTCAGTGGGTTAAAGCCTCTGCCTTCGGCTCAGGTCATGATCTCAGGGTCCTGGGATCGATCCCCGCATCGGGCTCTCTGCTCAGCAGGGAGCCTGCTTCCCCCTCTCTCTGCCTGCCTCTCTGCCTACTTGTGATCTCTCTCTGCCAAATAAATAAATCTTAAAAAAAAAAAAAAAGAAATGTCTTAGAACAATCTTTCTGTAAGGGCAGCTGGCCACACAAGGACTGTGCCCTCAGCAATGTTTATATACCAGTCTGGGGAAGAAGGTTCAGATAGAAACAGCGAGATCAGAGCATGTAAATGCTTCTGTTCAAATATCCAGGTGATTGCTTCAAGAAACCAGCTATCAGCCATAACACACCCTTGCGCACCGAGCGAATGAGAAATTCAGAGAGACTAAAATATCACAGAGGACTTGTGTGGTCTCAGAAACATCACGTCCCTTGCTGCCAAGGCTGGTTTGGTTTGACTTTTGATCCAGCCCTTAAAAAAAAAAATAGGTTTTTTTTTGTGTGTGTGTGTGTAACTGAGAGATTTGGCAGAATAAGAGAAACGAACACTTTTGTTGAACTTCTGAGCGTCCAAAATACTTTACCATTCATGATCTCATTTGATCCGCGCGCGCCCTGTGTTGTTTGAAAGGCCAGAATTACCTTCTCTTTTCGACAGCAAAGGAAACTGGGCCCCAGGAGGTCACACACTAGTTGCTGAACTAGTAAAAAGTAGTCTCAGGACTGGAATTCAGGTCTCCCGAATTTAAGTTTTCGGCTTTTTGTCCTAGAGTAATGTTCTCATTTTTTTCTTCTTCTTGGGTCTGAATTCAATTGTGTGATGAAATGTCTCCTAGAAATAGCACAAGGGTGCACACACACACACACACACACACACGCATTTTTTGCTTATCATTTCAACTCCTCATCATCCCCAGGTTGTGAGTCACGGTCCTCCACTATGTCATCTCTAAAAAAGCGGTAGAGCAAAAATAAGAAAATTCTGAAATAGGACAGTAAACGTCTTGAAGATGGGCATTAAGACCAAAGTCCCAAGTTCTTTGGCAAAATTTCCTCTGTTCTTCCAGAATATATGATCTCTCAGAGCGAATGGCATATCCTGAAATTAAATGTGTTAAAAAAGAAATACCCCGGGGTGGGGGGATCGATATAAAAATGGGAAGGCACTGATGGAAAATAAAAACCTAAGAGGACGAGGAACCACAGGAACAGGAGGAGGGTAAAATAAAAGGGAATAAAAATAATGTTCAATGTGATATTTGCTATCGTGACGATTTGCCACCGGCGTAAGCACGGATATTTATGAAATCGGCCTGGGGTGGTAGTGGGGGGTGATGGTGATGGGAAGAGGAAGTTGTGATGTGTGTGAGGGTTGAGCGCGGGCAATGAGACAGGTGAATAGAAGCCAAGTGGGCACAGACTCTCGTCACACTTGGCCCGGTGGGACTCCTCCACACATCAGTTGGGTCTCTAACTTTGTCTCTCTCTTCTCTGTCTTTCTCATCTGCCAGCCCTAGGAGCCCATGCATTAGCATCAATATCTGTTCATGCTGAAGGCTTGTAAGCCACTGCTTGGCCAGCTTCCCTGTCGCTGTGACTGGATCCAGGGACAACATCTTGCCCCGCCTGTCAGTTCCTGTGGACGACCCTCTTCCCAACCACTGAATGGACATTGAATCATCACCCTTCTTGCTTGGAGATCTTCCAGGTCTGCTGGATTGAACCCGCCACGTTGCCTCGACCTCTTTCTCCACCATGACCTCTCTGAGATGCCTGCCTGGTTCTCGATGGATCTTCTGCATCATTCCCATATGTGATTTCACTGAGCTGGTACCCATTCCAAATGGCCTGGGTACAATGTCAATGTTATGTGTTTTATGATTTTCCCGGTCCCAGTTTTTCTCTTTGATTTGCAACTGTCCACTTGCCACACCAACCCCATCATGACATTGCCTTTCAGCCTCTGATGACTCCTCCTGGACAAGGATGTGGAGGGGGTTCATCTCTTCCCTCCAAGCTTGGGATTCTAGGAGATGGAGTTGGGCCTGGGGGCTGGGGATAAACAGGAAGGTAGAATGAACAGACGCCTAAGGTGTTGAGCTAAGATTTGCAAACTAAATTAGAAAACCAGACCATCGAGCGAAGGTTGAATAAGTGGTTCTTGGGCTCTCTGGCCACCTAGCTCCAGAAATTTCTTTGCTAAGCCTCTTTGGGCCAGCCTTCCCTCCTTCTACTGGTGCCTGGCTCCAGCAGGCCCTACCTGAGAACTGGTGATGTCAGCTGATGGGGTTTTTTAGTGTCTTGTTCAAGGCTCAGGACATCAGAATGGACATCCATCCCCTGGCAAGTAATTCCAGGATCAAATCAGTAATTTTGGAAATTGATGGGAATTAACAATAACAAAATCGATCCTTTTCAGCCCAGTTACCTCTGTTATTTTAATGATGGCTTTTGTCTATTCGGTGATTCACCCTGAGCTTGGCACCCAACCAAGAGATGGTCCATCCAGAGAGTGTCTCCATCCAGATGCAGAATCAAGAATTGCTGTTTATTCACTTGGCTATATTAATGACCAATTTGCGCTCAGTCAATTAGATTAGATCAGTGAGTGAGATCCAATTAGTTTATTCCATTTTTTTCCTTTAAAAGGAAAAAGAAAGGCCATGCCGACCATTTTTTAAGTCACATGTACCTATTCTACTGAAGATACTATTTTTTAAAAATATTTTATTTATTTATTTGACAGAGAGAGAGAGATCACAAGTAGGCAAAGAGGCAGGCAGAGAGAGAGGGAAGCAGGCTCCCTGCTGAGCAGAGAACCCGATGCGGGGCTCCATCCCAGGACCCTGAGATCACGACCTGAGCCGAAGGCAGAGGCTTTAACCCACTGAGCCACCCAGGCGCCCTCTACTGAAGATACTATTGACTATGGCTCATTCAACTTCATGAAAGTTGGACCCAGAATTCAAGGTGACCCGAGTGACAATAGACACGGGAGACACCATCTTAAAGGTAGAACACAGAAGGATGAGAAAAGAGTTTACACTGATACAGAATGCAGGTCGTGTGACTCCTACGCCAAGAAAATATCCCATCTATGTGTAATTTGCACAGTTTTATAGGGAAACATATTTTTTATAGGTGAATTCATGGTGGTTTTGCATAAAATGTCAAAAAATTCCAACCAAACAGAAAATGTAATGGTGATGAACAGAATTTGCACATGAATATCTGGGAATGGCTTTGTGGGTGATTATCCTTGGCATTTGTTGGGCGCGCTCCTCATCTTGCATTTCTTGGGAAGAACTCACCCCGGTGTGCATTTCCTCTAGCTGTAAATCGGTGACATCTTTCAGGAAAAAAAGCACATGATAACCGATGACGTTGGTGCCCCTCATGGTCTCACACCCTTCCTTTCATAAATATTTCAGTTCAGGGCAATAAAGCTGCATAATTGGAAAAGCATTCTGAAACCTACATATCTACATTAAGTGATAGAACCGTGCTCGAACCATTCTGTAGCTTCTCACGGAGTGGTTAGGCAAATAGGATTCATATCCTTATACTCATTCCAACTCTGGTTAATCCCTGTTGGCTGTATGGAGCTCTATGTGTTGCAGGGCTTTCTGAGAATGAGATGGTTCTCAGTAGGAAAGGGTTCCATGATTGATTAGTGATGTCTGCCATGGGTGCAGGAAGAGAGCGTTAGAACATGGGGCATTGGCATAGCCAGTTCCAGCCACAAGGAGTGATTGAATGCAACGCTCTGTAGCTAAAAGTGTCCATTTGGAGTGAAGAGTATAAAAGTGCATGCACATTCACCTATCATTGCTAATAAAGTTGCAACAAATACGGACCGAACTACATTTGATAGTTCTAGATCATCGTAATTGGAGAGCAGTCCTTTAAGGGAGGGGGGAATATGTTTTTCAAAAAACTGTTAAGATATTAAGCTCACATGTAGCTCCTCACACTAGACTCTTCAATTATGTTTCCAGAATATCTCCTGAGGTGCTCTGAACCTGCTAAGGGTTCCTCCTGGCGGTGTAGCTCATGAACTCAGGGTAAGAATCTGTCCTAGGGAGCTGCTGGATGTTCAGCTAGTGGGGACTTCATTTCTGAAGTCCTCAGAGAGGTACTCTTTCTTTCCAACCTCTGGTATCTTTTTTTTTTTTTAAGATTTTATTTATTTGACAGCGAGAAACACAGCGAGAGAGGGAACACAAGCAGAGGGAATGGTAGCAGGAGAAGCAGGCTCCCTGCCGAGCAAAGAGCCCGATGTGGGGCTCGATCCCAGGACCCTGGGATCATGACCCGAGCCGAAGGCAGACGCTTAATGACTGAGCCACCCAGGCGCCCCCAACCTCTGGTATCTTAATTAGCACCAGTGGCCATGACAAAATATCGACAATTGGGCATGTTAGAGAACAGTCCATTTCTCATGGTTTTAGAAACTGAAAATGCAAGGAATGCCTGGGTGGCTTGGTCAGTGAAGCATCTGACTTTTGATTTTGGCTCAGGTCATGATCTCAAGGTCCTGGGATCGAGCCCTGCATCTGGCTCTGTGCTGAATGTGGAGCCTGCTTGAGATTCACTCTCTCTCCTTCTGCTCCTTTCCCTCCATGTATGTGTGTTCTCTCTCCCTCTCTCTCCATAAATAAATAAAATCTTAAAAAAAAAAAAAAGAAACTGAAAATATGAGATCAAGGTGCCATCACGGTTGGTGTCTAGTGAGAGATCACTTTTGGGTTACAGATAGCTTCCTTCTTATTGTGTCCTCACTTGGCAGAGGGCTTTGGTCTCTTCCTCTTCTATTTTTTTAAAAGATTTTATTTATTTTAGAGAGAGAGCGAGAGAGCGAGCACACAGGTAGGGGGAGGGGCAGAGGAGGAGAGAATTTCAAATAGACTCCACGCTCAAGGTAGTGTCCAAGGTGGGATTCAGTCTCATGCCCCCAAGATCGTGACCTGAGCCAAAATCAAGAGTTAGACACTTAACCAACTGAGCCACCTGGAACCCCTCTTCCTTTTCTTATAAGTGAATTAACTCCATTGAGGGGGTAGGAGGCTCATCCTCATAACCTCCCAAAGACCCCACCTCCAAATACCATCATGTTGAGGGGTAGGCTTTGATGTATGGATTTGGGAGGGACACAAACAGTCAGTAGATAACATCTGGTTTGCGGTAGAAGGAAGGTAGTTCTATGAGTCCCCAAGTAGGGCTCCAGATGGCAGGCCGGAAAGCATAATTTATTTGTTCATATTTTGACTAGCACCTAGCAGGGCTCATTAAATATTCATTGAAAGACTGATAGACAGAATGAATGATAAAAAAATGAAGAAATGGAGTGAAGATGAGTTCATCCTAGGCCAGGCTAGCCGTGGAGGTAATAGGAGGTCATTCTTGCCCTCATGTGTCTGGCTGATCAGATACAGGCCGAGAAGAGTCCAGAGGACATAATTCTTGTGTGCCCATCCAATTCTACAATGCCACAGTTCTAGAGTTCTAAATAGGCATGATCTGTCCTGCTTCTTTCAACCTAAGCCCCCAATCCTCACCTGCGTCACGTGAGGTCATTCGGAGGAGGGCAAAACCACTTCTTCCAACTTAAGACTCCAGTCATGTTGATCAACTGTGAGGTCAGCTGTATCAGTTAAAATGCTTCTAGCTGCAGACAGTCCAGTGAAAAAGAGCTTAATTAAAGTAGGGATATATTGGCTCCAGGTAACATAAATGTACAGGTGTAGGCAGCCTTCAGATGAAGCTAGATTCAAGGTTCAAATGGTGCCAATAAGACAAGGTTCCATCTCTTGGCTCAGCCCAGTATCCTGCCGGCTCCTTTCTCTAGCTTCCTGTGGGGACCTCAGCAGCTCTGGGCTCCCTCTTTCTAAGGCAAGATAGATACCATGGTACCATGTTAGCCTCCTCCCAGGGGAAAGAGGGATCGTCTTCCTCAGTCCTGCCCCCACAGATCCTGGGGTTCATCTGATTTTATGGGCTTCTGCCCCTGGCTTACTTTCTCTAAGTCTCCAGAATAAGGAGTTACCATGTGCCGTTAGGCTTCAATCAGGGTCATGCGCAATCCCGTACAGACCCCGAGGAACGAGAGTAAATCTCTGAATAAAGATCTGAGACCTTGGCTCAAAAAAGGGGGAGAGAATGTTGGGAGAATTAACGCATCGGATGACAAGTTCCCCAAATGCTCAGAAAGCTGGAGTCATGGGTGCAGCTCCATAAAATTAACTAAACTGTGTATGCGGTGTTCCACATGTATGCTGAAGTCCTCTTAACTAGTACAGGTGTGAAAAAGACTCTAGTCAACTAGTAGCTCAGTGTGAACCAATAAATAGATTTGCCTATCGGCAACACTAACAAAATGCAATGTACTCTGATTTTCAGCTATTAGAACTATCTCTCATTGGAATGGACGGCCTTAGGAGGTAGTTACTAACTTGTCACTGGATGTCCTAAAGCCAAAGCCATGTGGTCACTTACAGGGATGCCACTGAGGGAACTTGGGGATCATAGACTCCTTCATTCGTTCAATACACATTTGCTGAATGCCGATGGCGTGAGCTCAGATTTCTTGAAGCAGAGGCTGAGACAAACGTTGATGGGCTCCTTTTTGGGGGAGGAAGCAGGATTGTGCAGATTTAATAAGGGCCCTAGGAAACCCTTGGCCACAGGGAGCCTGGACCTTTGGAGAAAATATGGCCCATCAGAGTTCCTGCATTGGGCTAAAATAGCTAGGCCTTTGTACTTGCAGTTTGATTAGTCATTGGATGTGGGCCACTCAGGAAAGGAAGCCTGTGTTCCTGCAGGAGAAGCCTGTGTCCCTAGAGGAGCTGACAGCTGGAGACGTGTCCTTCTGTGCCCACCACAGCCTACTGTGTGCCAAGCGCTGTTCCAGACATGGAGAACACAGCAGTCAACAAAACAGCAGCGACGTCCAAGCAAAAGCGGGCATTCCCATGGCAGGTAAGAAGAGAACTTGTATATATATTTTTAATTTTTAAAAAGGTTTCTTTATTTAAGTAATCTCTGTACTCAACCTGGGGCTCAAACTTGCCACCCCAAGATCAAGAGTCACACGTTCTTGCAACTAAGCTAGCCAGGTGCCCTGAGACCTTTTAAAAAATTAGCTAAATGAAGGTGTAGCAAGTAGCGATGAACACCATGGTATAACGGGAAGGAGAAGGCACTCACGATGGAAAAAGAAATGGCGGGTAGTGGTGGTCGTAGTTGTCTTGTTTTCATCAGGAGGTCAGGGAAGCTTCTCCAAGTGGTGCTTGAGCAGAAATGTAGGGAGGTTGGAGAAAAAAATCCTGCACTCATGGGAGCCCCGAGGGTTCCCAGGCAGTGAGCAAGGGGGTAGGCTTTGAGGAAGAGCAAGGACCCCACTGCAGTTGGAGAGAGTGAGTATGGAGAGAAGAGGAGGACAGGAACTTTGAAGAACAGAAGGGGACTAGATCACACAGGGCCATGAGACCGTGCTTATACTTGGGGACCATGGTAAAGACTCACAGTGGGAGAAACAACCGAGGTGGCTTGTTAGAAACACTCCCTCCACTTAGCTCTCCACTTTATAGAGGAGAAAACCGAATTCCACAGAAGGGGTAGGATTCCTTCAAAGTTGCATAGCTAGCTAGAAATCCTAGAGAAAGTCAGAATGGAGATGAAAAATACGTGATATATCCATTAGGATGCTTTGGGCTGCATGTCAGAGAAACTCCGGATTCAAAGAGGCTCCAATAAAAGGGAATTTAATTATTTCCCGTTACTGAAAGACTAGAGTTGTGAGAGCCCCGGGCACAGATCCAAGATAATAATGTTCCTTCCATCCTTCCATCCATCATCTTCAGTGTATAAATCAGGATGGGCTAGGATATGCTGCCGTAACAGACCCAATTCCAGTGGCTCTAAGGAGAAGAAGAATATTTCTACTTCATGTCCATGGCCGGGCACCATTTTTATTAAAGGGGGGGGGATCCCTACTGTCATCACTTCCAGGCTGACAAAGCCCCTCCCACACAGAGCATTGCCCATCACTATGCCAGAAGAAAATGGGAACTCTAGAGTGTCTCGAAGTGGTGATTAAACGCTCTGGTTCAGAAGTAACACAAATCATTTCCACCCACGATTTGTCGACCCTCCTACTCACAAATGGGCCGGGGATTGACATTCTACTATATGCCTAGAAGGCAGAGAGAGGCAGTGAACAGCACTAATGATGATCAAAGTCAATGGCAGCGTCGACTAAGGACTGGTTCCCCCACGCCCCACCCCGACACCTCCCTGCGAGGTCAGATCATCCACAGAAATGACACTCGAAAAAGCAGAGGCATGACCACTATTTTTTGGAGCAAGGAAAATTTCCCCCAGATGCCCAACACTTCTCTCACTTTGTATTGGCCAGAGATGGATCACGTGCCCATTCTTTTTTTTTTTTAATTTCTTTTCCCCCAAATACATTTATTTTATTTTTTCATTGTTACAAGATTAATTGTTCATGCACCACATCACGTGTCCATTCTTAACCAATCATTGGCCCCAGGGGAATGGGATTCCCATGGTGGCCTCAGTCCAACAAGGGATTTACCCTCCAGAGCTAGAGAGATTGGGTCACTTTATCCTGAGCCCATGGGCTGGCTGGCCGAAATTGGTATAGGTGTTGAAAAAGATAACTCTTCTCTAAGCACTTTTTGATAAGTTCAGCCCACAAAGGAAGGACACTTTGATCCTGTCAACAATTCAGATATGGAAACCAGGACAAAGGAGAAAAATAGATGTTGGGAGGCAAATGGATATTGGTTGGTGTCAACCAGTCTGGTCAACTAGAAAGGGGAAACTAGGAGGGCTACAAGTGTCAATAAGAAATAGGATGCGAGAGCCCCTGGCTGGCTCAGTTGGGCGGGCATACGATTCTTTTCTTTCTTTTTTTTTTTAAGATTTTATTTATTTATTTGACACAGAGATAGAGAGAGCGAGCACAAGTAGGCAGAGCGGCAGGCAGAGGGAGAGGGAGAAGCAGGTTCTCTGCCAACCAGGCAGCCCGATGGGGGGCTCGATCCCAGGACCCTGGGATCATGACCTAAGCCGAAGGCAGCTGCTTAACCGACTGAGCCACCCGGGTGCCCCCAGGCATACAATTCTTGATCTCCCTGTGGTGAATTCAAGCCCCATGTTGGGTGCAGAGATTACTAAAAAATAAATAAATAAAACTTTATATATATATATGGATATATATATGGATATATATATATCCATACATATACGTAGAGAGAGAGCGCGCGCACTGCCGTGATGGTTGGAATGAATAACCTTGAAGATCCTGTCCAACCCTGAGATACTATTATTTTTTGTTGGTTTGCTGACCCTACCCTCTGTGAGTACAGGGGTTCAGATCACATCTGTGGGGGGGGGGAACGATCTGAGGGTCCAAATCAACCTCCCTTACTCAGGACCACTGGTCAAGTCTTGTTAGAGTCCCACGTGAAGAAGACATGTTTCTACCCCTTGCTAGGAAGCTCCCAGATATGGCATCGGCAATTGTGGAATGAGCAAAGGGGAGGCGGAAGCTCAGGGAGGAGGAGAGGAGGCAGGAAATGACTTAGAAATTGCACCGAGTGGGGCACCTGGGTGGCTCAGTCAGTTAAGCGTCTGACTCTTGATTTCATCTCGGGTCATGATCCCAGGGTCCAGCTCCGTGTTGGGGCTCTGCACTCAGCAGGGAGCCTGCTTGAGATTCTCTCTCTCCCCTTGTTCACATGCATGCACTCCCCCCCAAAACAAACAAACAAACAAACAAACAGACCTTTAAAAAGACTTGCACATAATATAAAGGTCAAGAATATGTTTTTTTATGATTTCCAGACATATATGCCTATGGTAGGATTCCCAAATGGATATGCTTTTCTTATCTGTGCTCCTGAACTTGAAACCCTGGTGCTGAATAGCTCTGCTTCGGGCTCTTAAAGGCATTTCGGCACGACCATTGCTAACACTGCCCTGCACCTGCTCTTTCGACCATGCTATCCATTCTCCGCTACGGGCCCCGACCACCAATACTCCACTTTGGCCCTTTGTCAGCTTTTACCTGGATCCTCAGAGCAGCTTCCAGATCGCTCTTCTCCCGTGCAGCGTTCCTTACTCCGGTTGACTTAGAGAGCCAGCGAATGTGTAAATCTGACAGTGGCTTCCCCTTGAGTAGAACCCACCAATAGCTCTCCGCCAACCGCAGAATCAATTCCAGTTCTTTGGCAGGAGATACGGTGCCCTCCTGCCAGCTTTATTTGGAAGACTCCCTCGGAGTTTCTGCTCAACTGCTACACCTCTTGCTCACCCCCCCTCACCACTTTGCATCTTTCCGGTTTTGCTAATGATGTTCCCTCTGCTGCCAGTGTCCTTCCCCTTTGTTTGCTGTATTAATTCTTCATTATTCATTCAAGGCTCTGCTCATTAACTCATGAAGAAAGCTGCCTTTGAACCCTGACCTTACCCCTCCAGGGCTAGGCTAGGACCCTGACATCGGTGTTCTCAGCCTTCTGTGCCCATCTTTATATGGGACCTGACCACGGACACGGTAAACATTTGGTGAGCTGTCTTGGGAGTCCTCTGCCAGCTTCTCTCCTTGAGGAAGGGGACTGGTTTACTCATCTTTTATCCCAGCACTTAACTACCAGTGCCTGGTGGAGAGTAGGCACCATATAGGTGTTCATTGGAGAAGCAGGTGGGATGCCGTTGAGAGAATGTGAGGAAGTGCAGAGGAAGAAGGGAAGGCATCCCAGGATTTGCCTCTGGTGTCTTGGAATCTGGGCTGAAGCTCCAATCTATCCATTATGAAGTTCCAGGCAGAGCTCTCTGCCTCCGTTTGGATCAGGCACCCGTGGGACTTAATGGACAACCTTCCCACAATCTCTACTGCTCACACTCTGACCACTGCCCCTGCCTTCAAGCTCAACACACGGGCACTTGCACAAAAGGCCAGGCCAGGCACGCCTCTGCTTTTTGTTCACATTTCCCCCATCTCCTCCAAGGACACGTGCCAAAGACTATGATTAGGACTCCCTCTTGGGGTGGCCTCAAGGCTTAGAGTTAGACCCGGGACTCCATTCCACAGATCTGATGAGCAAGCACGCAGGAACACCTCCCGCTCCGCACCCCCTACACCTCCCTTCACCTACAGCAGAGGGATGTCAAAGCTGAGTCTTAGAGGCTCCGGCAGCTTTTCTAACTGATCCATTCATTGCTCTGGGAAAAGCCCTCCCCTTCCCCCCCTCCCCCCTCCCCCAAGAGGCAATAAAAGGTGCCACCCAGCGCTGGGGTTGCCTTGTGCCCGTGTCCGTGTTGCTGGCGGGGTGGAGAGGAGAGCGCCCTAGCGGAGACAGTGCAGGCCCAGCTCACTGGCAGCCCTGTAACCGCAGACAAGCCACTTGACCCCTGGTCTCAGTTTAGGAACCTGTAGCAATGGGTTTGGCCTCTTCCCTCTGCCGCGAGCGCCGCCGCTAGGGAGAAGCAAAGGCTTGCAGATCCCCCAAGTCCCCGCTCGGGCAGCGCACCGCCCGGGGCTGGGGAAGGCGTCGGGACCCTCGCCGAGGTCTGATCCAGCCGCGGGCCGGCTCCAGAGGGGACACTCCCGCCCGGCTCTCTGCCCCCTCTCCGCCGCCGCCGGGTTCGCCGTTTCGAAGGAGCAGAGTCCCGGGCTCTGGTGACGCGGAGCTTCAAGGGCCGCCGCGAGGGGGGGAGCGGCGAAGAGGAGCCCCCCTCCCCCGGGCGCCAGGGCGTGTAAACGTGGGCGGCGGTGAGCGGCTGCCCTCCCCTCCGCTCCCCTCCCGTCGCCTCGCCGCCTCCCCTCCCCGCGCGGCGCTCCCGCGTGTGCGGGTGTGTGAGTGCGTGTGTCTCCCTCGCTCCCTCCCGCACGCGCTCCGGCACTAGTGCAGGCGGCCGGCCCGCGGCTCCCGGCTCGCTCGCTCCGGCCGCCGCGCTCCACCTCGCCGCCGCCGCCGCCGCCGCCACCGCCGCCGCCGCCGCCTCTGCAGTCGCAGCCGGGCATGGTGAGTGAGTGAGGGCCGGCCGCCGCCCGTCCCCCGCCGCAGCCCGCTCCGTCCCGGGGAGTCAGCCCGCGGCGGGAGCGCGCTGCGGGGCCGGCGGCCCGTGCGCCCTCGGTGGCCCGCGCGCAGGGCCGCCGGGCCCCGTCTCGCCGCGGGCTGCGCGCCCCTCCGGCCCCGAGCCCGGCTCCTCGAGGGCTGCGCGCTCCCTCCCCGCCCGCCCCGCGCCCCGCGCCCCGCCCCGTGACCGGCTCCCCGTCTTGTCCCGCAGGACCCGCCCGGACGGGACCACGCCGCCGCCGCCGCCGCCGCCTCCGGGAGCCGCGCTTCGGGTCCCGCCTGAGCCGCGCCGCCGCCGGCGGGGGATGGGGCTGCCCGGGAGGCGCGCCGAGCCCGCAGGGGGAGCGCGGAGCCGGCGCGCAGCGTGAGCGCCCGAGCAGCCCGCGCCGGGCCGGTCCGTGCGCACCGCGCGCCGCCGCCGCCGCCGCCGCCGCCGCCGCCGCCCGCGCCTCGATGGCGCCATCGCCCCGGCGCCGCTGACCGCCCGCGCCGCCAGCCCGGCCCGCGCCGCCGCCCTCGGAGCCCGGCGGCCGGGGAGCGGCCTGCCGCGGAAGCCTGCCCGCGCGCCCTCCCGCCCGGCCCCGCCATGGCGCTGCGGCGCCTCCTGCTGCTGCTGCTGCTGCTGCTCTCGCTGGAGTCCCTGCACCTGCTGCCCGGCGCCCGCGGCGCCCGCGGCCGCGCCGCCAACCGGACCCTGAGCGCCGGCGCCGCCGCCGTCGGGGGCCGGCGGCCCGGGGGCGCCCCGGCCCGGGGCGGCCGCGAGCTGAACGGCACCGCCGCCCGGGCGCCCGGCGGCCCGGAGGCGGGGGGCCGGCGGGGGCAGCCCGCGGCGGCGGTGGCGGCGGCCAGCGCGGCCGTCACCTACGAGACGTGCTGGGGCTACTACGACGTGAGCGGCCAGTACGACAAGGAGTTCGAGTGCAACAACAGCGAGAGCGGCTACCTGTACTGCTGCGGCACCTGCTACTACCGTTTCTGCTGCAAAAAGCGCCACGAGAAACTGGACCAGCGCCAGTGCACCAACTACCAGAGCCCGGTGTGGGTGCAGACGCCCAGCACCAAGGTGGTGTCGCCGGGGCCCGAGAACAAGTACGACCCGGAGAAGGACAAGACCAACTTCACGGTCTACATCACCTGCGGGGTCATCGCCTTCGTCATCGTGGCCGGCGTCTTCGCCAAGGTCTCCTATGACAAGGCCCACCGCCCTCCGCGGGAGATGAACATCCACAGGTGAGAGAGCGCGCGTGCGAGCGGCCGGTCCCCGGGTCCCCCGGTCCCCGGTCCCCAGCCTCCCGCCGAGCCTCGCCCCCTCTTAACGTGCGTCCCCGGTCCCCCTCACACTCGTGGCTCGGACTCTCCGAGAGCAGTTTCTCCCTTGCTTCCTTGACTTGCACATAAATCACAGCTTTCTCGTTTCCACCTTTTCTTCAGAGTCCAGAATGCGTGCTTCGGTGGTAGGGGGACTAGGGGGCCGAGTAAGGATCCGTGGGGTCCACCAAGTTTGAGCCTAGGAATTTTAGGAATTCTGCAACCCTGGATGGGGGATGGGGGTGGGCCCCCGGGTTCAGTTTTCAGGGCAAGTGGGCACTTCTGGGTAGGCTCTCCTTGCCTTTGGCTTTCTGAGCCTAAGGAGCACAGCCTCTTCGGTCTAGGATACTGAACAATGTTGGAACCTTCCAGGAGGGAGTACCAAGTGATTTGAGCATAAGCGGGATGTTCCTGTGTGGGACCCCGGGGCTGGGGGTGGTATGGAAGGGACGCCTCCCCTCCCCGGTGGGAAGGGG
>CM053619.1:2846063-2869468 GCA_028646535.1 Procyon lotor
AGTCAGAGGGGGAAATAATAGATCACCTATAAAAGAAAAAAAATAATATTACTACTGACTTTACTGAGAAACACTGGATGTTGCCGACAATCAAATAACACCTTTAAAGTGCTCAAAGTTGGGGCGCCTGGTCGCTCAGTCGTTGGCTCTGACTTTGGGTTTCAGCTCAGGTCATGATCTCAGGGTCATGGGATCGAGTCCCGCGTCGGGCTCTGCACTCAGCAAAGAGTCTGCTTGAGACTCTCTCCTTCTCCCTCGGCCCCTCCTCACACTCACGCACATGTGCTCGCACGTTCTCTCTCTTTCTAAAATGAGTAAATCTTTAAAAAAAAAAAAGAGTGCTCAAACTTAAAAACAACGCCACCTAGAATTCTATAAACACTAAATACCTTTGTAAAAGGACCACCAAAAAGGTGGAACAATTGGACCAAGAAAGTAAAGTCGTCCTGGATTATAATCCAAAGTATAAAATAAATATCCATAAACCTATACTGATACAAATGGAGGAGAAAAAGCAAGTGTCCCATGCAGAAGATTCTGAAATAGCTCACAGAGATATTCAACTTTCAAAATACCCAAAAGGGGAGCATAAATTTCTTTTTAAAGATTTTTTAGTCATCGCTGCACCCCACGTGGGGCTTGAACTCACGACCCCAAGATTGAGAGTAGCGTGCGATACCGACCGAGCCAACCAGGCGCCCCATCAATTCCACTTCTTAAATGTGGGCTGCACGGAGTGACTGCCTTGCACAGAATGCAGTAGAGAAGTGGAGGACGGTGGAGAAGTCACACAGACACCATCTACGAAGCCAGGCAATACAGATTCACATGGACCCTGTGGCCTTCCCCTCTGAAACACACAACCCCAGTCTAGTCCTAAGAGAAACACCTGAGAAATGCCCTTTGAGTGACATGATACCAAATCCCTAACCTGACCTTCTCAAAAGAGCCAGAGGCAGCAAAGGCAGGAAAGTCTGCAAAGTGGTCACAGCCCAAGGAGATCTGACAACTACATGGGATCCTGGAGCAGGGAAAGGACATTAGGTAAAAACTAAAGGAAATCTGATAAAAGCATGGACTTGAGCATCACAATGCACCCGTCCATTGATTCGAACGAAAGTGTCACTAATGTAGGCTATTCGTGACCCGGGAAACTGGATGTGGGCTGCATAGGAAATTGTGGTACCATCTCTGCAAATGTCCTGCAATTCTAAAGATATCCCAATTTTAAAAATTATTTTAGGAGAAAGATGACAAAGATCTAGGTAGTTTTTTTTTTTAATTATGGCAAAAAAAAAAAAAGATATTTTCAGATCAATGTAAGCTGAGAGGATTGATTACTAGAAGATCCACTTTACAAGAAACTGTAGAGAGGAGCGCCTGGGTGGCTCAGTGGGTTAAAGCCTCTGCCTTCGGCTCAGGTCATGATCTCAGGGTCCTGGGATCAAGCGCCGCATCGGGCTCTCTGCTCAGTGGGGAGCCTGCTTCCCCCCCTCTCTCTGCCTACTTGTGATTCCTCTCCTCTCTATCAAATAAATAAAAAATCTTAAAAAAAAAAAAAGAAAGAAAGAAAGAAAAAGAAACTGTAAAGAAATTTCTTTAAGTTATTTTTTTAAGTTATTATTTTTTAACTTAACTTTAAGTTATTATTTCACTCAAGTGAAATAGTGCTAAGTAGAAATTTCAATCTCTAGGTAGAACAGTCCCCGGAAAATGATAAAAGAATAAACGCAAAAAGACTTTTTCTTACTTCTGCATTCTTTAATTGACTGAAGTAAAAATAAAACAATGCAGAATAGAGTTGAGAATGTACATAAAAGTAAAATTCACGTCAACAAAGAGACAAAGGATGAAAGGATAAAGCATAAAGGAGTTTATTATTGTGGAGATCCTACATTATACATGAACGATATTAACTCATGGCAGTGGTAGAAACTGAGAGGTTAAGTAGACATACTGTAATCCCTACAGCAGGCACACACAAAAAATTTTTAAAGGTGTGTAGCTGAAAAACTTCCAGAAGAAACAGAGCAAAGAACAAAACAACCACAGAACCTGATTAAACCTAAAAACAGATCGGAGAGGGGAGACCAAGGACCAAAACCAAAAGCCAGACAGAACAAAGAGCAAGAAGGGAGATTTAAACTCAAGACTGTGAATAATTACATTAAATATATGTTGGGCAAATACTGCAATAAAGAGGCAGAAGACCTATCTTATGCTGCTTTACATATAAAACATCATTAAATAAAATCACAGGTTGAAAGTTTAAGGATGGAGAAAGATCTGTCATGCAAATATCAAGTCTTTGATGGATATTATCGGTTGCCAACCTGGAACTTATTCTCATCCTCTTTCTCATTTGTCTGCTTTTCCCAAAGAAGCTGGGAAAGCTAATCACTCTCTTTCCCGGCCTCACTGGCATCCAGGAGTAACCATATTATCTAGTGCTAGGCTACAAGATGTGAAACCTCCTGGGACTGCATTAGCTTTCCTGATACACAGGATATGTGGAGATAAAATTAGCCTTTATCTCCATCGTCCCTGCCTGGAATGAAAACGAGATGATGGTGCTATGGCAGCCATCTTGTGACATGAGGAAAAGACAATGACACAGGTCGGCCAGTATACCATTGCACTGTTAGAAAAAATGTCCCATATCTCTTATTTTGTGAGAAACAATATCTTAATTTCTTTCTGCAATACTAGTCAGGCATTTCATTTTGTTTAATGTAGACATGAGCAAAAATTGTCTTGAATCTGCATCTGTTTATCAGTTGGCTCTCCTATTTCCCACACCGTACTATATTCAAAAAACACATTTCCACAAAATCTTGATTCTCAGGAGAACAAGAGATATTAGTGTATCTCACACTAATAAATGTTTATTTCCACATGAGAATCACAAACAAGACTGTGGAGAAAGAACGTGCCAACAGTTGGCACCCTGCAAATCAGAAATGGCATGTGGGTAAGCGGAAAAAGTCTATCTCCACTTTTCCTGCATCTTTCTCCTTCCGGAAAGGCATGGTCATGTCATCCAAGAGGGCAGAGTAGGCATGGGGACACTTTTGCTAAAGTGCAAATAAATATGGGCACTTCCCAGATGTTCCTCTGCCTGCCTATTTTTCTCCTCCTGCTCCCTCTCCCCCCAACCTCTTCCTGCCCCTCTGTTTTCCCCTTCTCTTCCACCTCTCCCTCCTTCATGAAAACTGGGGAATTACAGACCTCAGATTTACGAGTTATCACTTCTAAACTTCCCCGAAATAACATATTTGTCACTTACTGGTTAAGCATCCATGATACCTACAATTAACCTAAAGAGAGTCACAGCATAACTAATGTTGGGGACTATTTTCCCCATTGTGTCCAGATAAGTAACTGAACATATTCACTCAAGAAGAGTATTTCTGATCTGGTCCTATAATAATTCTCTCCATTCTCTGGATGCACATTCCTGTATGAAAAAATGCAATGAAATAAATGTTGGCGAGGATGTGGAGAAAAGGGGGCTCTCGTGCCCTGGCTGGTGGGAATACCCAACAGGGCAGTCACTGTGGAAAACAGTATGGAGCTTCCTCAAGAAATTAAAAATAGAATTATCATGGGGGCATCCTGGGGGGTACAGCCCGTTGAGCGTCCGACTCTTGGTTTTGGCCTGGGTCTTGATCTCAGGGTTGTGAGATCGAGCCCCATGCAGGACTCTGTGCTCAGCTTGGGCATAGGCTTCAGATTCCTTCTCCCATTCCCCCTCCCTCTCCTGCTCTTTCTGTCTCTCTCTATAGTAAATAAGTAAGTAAGTAAGTAAGTAAATAAATAAATAAATCTTTAAAAAAAATAAAGCTATCATATGATCCAGCAATTTCACTTCTAAAGTTTGTTTTTTTTTTTTTTTAAAGATTTTATTTATTTGACAGAGAGAAACACAGCGAGAGAGGGAACACAAGCAGAGGGAATGGTAGCGGGAGAAGCAGGCTTCCCGCCGAGCAGGGAGCCCGATGCAGGTCTCGAACCCAGGTCCCTGGAATCATGACCTGAGCCGAAGGCAGACGCTTAACGACTGAGCCACCCAGGCAATTCACTTCTAGAGATTTATCTGGAGAAATGAAAACACTAAGACAAAAGGATCTATGCAACCCTATATTCACTGCCATGTAACTTACAAGAGCCAAGATGCGGAAGCCACCTAAGTGTCCATGGACAGACAGACGAATGGGTAAAAGGCATATGGTATATACATACCCTGGAAAATTCCTCAGCCATAAAAGTAGACGATATCTTGCCACGTAAAGCCACAGGGGTGAACCCACAGGGTACTAGGCTAAGTGAAATCAGTCCAACAGAGAAAGATAAGTATCGTACGACTGCATTTCCACCTGGAGTCGAAACGACAAAACAAAGGAATGAACCACACAGAACAGAAACAGACACAACTATAGCCAACAATCTGGTGGCTGCCAGGAGTGAGAGAGGCAGGGGGACTGGCGGAAGAGGGTAAGGGGGATTCGAAAGTACAAACTTCCGGTTATAAAATAAACGCGACGCTTGGATCCATAGTTCACGGGGAACGGAAGTTCATACACATAACAACCTTATACGGTGGCGGGAGCCGGATTGATCGTGGTGATCACTTTGTTGTGTACGTCAATGTCGGATCACTATGTTGTACGCGTGACCCTACCAGAGTATGAAGAAAAAGAAATTTCTAGAAAAAGAAGTTCATGAAAACTTTTTAGTATCGACTGTTGACTGTGTTCTAGCACTTGGGACGTCAAAGAGGAAATAACTACTTCCCCATCTCCGCTACTTCAGAATGTCCTCCAAGCTATTCCTTGCTTCTGCTTTTAGGCAATCCGTTATCGCGATCGCTTTAACATAGTTGTATTGGGTCTCGTCTATTGGCCTGTATTTCTCCCCTCCTTGGCTGACCGGGTAAGGGAACGAGCAGAAATGTACTCGGAGTCCTATCCCCAGGACCTAGAGAGGCAGCCTAGACAGTTAATGGAATTCTTGAATGAACTGACGGATACATTTCGAATAATCCTTATATCCTCAAGCATGGAGAAACGGAATAATTTGAATAATCGTGGAGCCATCGTGCCACTCATTTCCCCTCACTTTGTAAAAGGGAATAAGTCACACACAACTTACTTAGATGATTAGAGTGTTGATTCTTAAATGGGAGGAGGCAATCCTTCATTCCCAACCTTTCAAGGAAAACAGGAGCAGGAAGCAGGACTCAACGAACCAAAAAACTCATAAAAACAGAGTTAGCGTCAGAAACAGAAAACGACTTCGAAAGAAACGACATTCGTTCCCTCAGAGATATCTGAGAGCACATCGTATGCATAAAACAAGCACACGCTGGGGTGCCCCAGCGGCTCAGCTGGCTAAGCATCCAACTCTTGATTTCACCTTGGATTGTGATCTCAGAGTCGTGAGATCGAGCCCCACGTTGGACTCCATGCCCAGCATGGCACCAGCTTGGGATTCTCTCTCTCCTTCTCTTCCCCCGTCCCCCGAAATGGCTCATGTGCACATGCTCGCTCTCTCTCTCTCTCTCGAAAATTAAGTACACTAAATCAACTAAAATAAACAATAAAATAAGCATACACTGTCATGAAAAAGAAGTAAATTTCTTGGAAAATAAAACACACCACCACCAACAGCAACAACAAAAACCTCACAGAGAGCAAACACCGGTCCCAGGAAAGCTAATGCAATGCTGAAGTACAAAGTAGTAAATGCTAAAGACAAGAGGTACAAATATAAATCGTGAGAGAAGAGTGAAACGCCGTTGTTGATGCTTCGGATAAAATCTGGTACCCATCTAATGAGGATTCCAGGAGCAGAGAAGCAGTATGAAGCAATGAAAAAAAAAATCGAAAAATAAACTGTTCAAATAATAAAGACACAAGGAGTACCTTGGGAAGATATTCATTATTCAGTCACTGAAGTAATTCAAACATTCTCCTCTTTAACAGATGTTTATTGAGCACCTACTGTGTGCAAAGCACTATGCTCGGTACTGTAAAGGCAATGACAGTTACCAATGTTAACCAATGCAGTTACCAGTTAACCAATACAGTTACAATGTCTGCCCTTAACGGAACTTATCCTGTGGTGTAGTAGGAAAAACAGACACTGTTCCCCCCAAAAAGGACACATTAGATAGTAGTTTGGATGAGAGGATGAAGTACAAGTGAAGAATGTAGCAGTGTCAGTAAGACACCCAGGCATGTGCTCATTATGCTCACGTCTGAAGGACATTGAGGTGTATGTAAGCCGGGAGGGGCAGAATGGAGTATTTGGAGAACAGCATTGTAAGGAGAGAACCGCTTGTACAAAGGCCCTGTGGCATGGCACGTTAGGAAACTTTATAAGAAAGCCAGTGTGGCCAGAGCTCAGGAAAATAAGGAGAGGCGTGAAATATGTGACGCTCAGGTCAAAAAATCAAACATTGCCAGTTTCCCTAAAGCCGAGTTAATTTACAAAGAGAACTGAGTGTTCTACCTCTCATCCGCAAAACTAGGTGTGAGGAAACAATGGAGCAATAACTTCCAAGTGATGAAGTTCAAATAATTGGAGTCTAGTTTGAATGTGTTAAGGAAGCAGTGTCAAATGTTCAGTAAATGACGGCATTATGCTAGTTTCCCAAAAAGCGTCTTTATCGTATTACCTTTAAGAAGGAAAGCATTAAACTAAAATATTTACTCTTTGGGGATGAAATTACATGATCTCTGGGACTCGCTTCAAAAGAATCCAGTGTGGGAGTGTGAGGCAGGTGTGGGGGCCACTGGGGGCCGGCAGGGACAGCTGGGAGTAGGGACAAGGGGTTTCTCATACCTCTGTCTGTGCATCTGTTTGAAATTTTCCATAATAAAAAAAATCAATTAAAACCCAGGACAGTGAAATAAAGACATTTTTTCAGAAAGACACACACTCATAGGCCTGCCACCCAAATATTCAATCCATTTTTTAAAAGTAAGGGAGACTCTATCCCTCACTACCCTCGCCACCAAAAAAAATGAAATAATAAATAATTAAAACAAAAGGAAGGAAGGCAGACAGACTAACAAAGAAACCAGTAAATAATAGAGAAAATCTAAATAATTATAATGTGGCTGTGAAACTTGTTCAATTATTTGTTTCAAGGACTTTTAAGATGTAAACACAAACAAATGAACAAACTATATATGTGCGTATATATACATACACAGATGTATTCAATAAACAAAATGATAGAGAAGGGAGGAAGACAAAAGACCGAACAAAGACAAACTATGCACTTACTATGAATAAGGAATCAGAACTGGAAATATTCTATCAGATAACAGATAATACGGAGGTTCCCCCTCAAAAAAAAAAAAAAAAAAAGCAGCAAAAGAGACAAAAAAGAATACCTTGTTTTGGTAAAAACTACAGACCGAAGAAATAACAACAATCCTGATTTTTTTTTAATAAAAGGTTAATACAGTGGAGAAATACTGAAAGCAAAATTCAAAGAAATAAAAGAGAGTTTGAATAAACCACAATCAATGGTAAAAAATGTAACTAATTCATTAGGGTTTTTAAAACTATGAGATAGAAAAAAGTACACAGAATATATGCATTATGCATAGTGAAACTTATAAATGTGGATGGATAGTCAAACATAAAATGCAATTTTCCCCAAATATCCATAAAGTTTTTAGAAAATCCAGTCACTAAGCCACTAAGAAAATCTTAACCTCACAAAGTAAAAATTCTAAAAGAGGCTCATTCTCAAGTCCAAATTAAATATTAATAAGTTGACAATTTAACAATTGCCAAAACATTAGCTACCTGGAGTATTTTTAAACACAAACATAAAATCTCTTCTAAATATTTTCTTGTATGGAAAAGGAAGTTCAGAAAAGTATACGTTCTTTAGGGGGAAAAAAAACTTTTAAAACTGCAATATTTCAAAATCTATTAGATGTGGCCAAAGTCTTACTCAAGGGACAACTTATATCCTTAAATGTATTTGTAAGGAAACAAGAATGATTAAATTAAATAAACCTAAAGAAGAGAGAAGGATGAAATTGTGCAGATGCTGGGAGAAGCTAGTCAAACACAAAAAGGCAGACCCGATTAACCGAAACCTAATTTATTGAAAAGCCCCATAAGGGGCACCTGGGTGGCTCAGTGGTTAAGCGTCTGCCTTCGGCTCAGGTCATGGTCCCAGGGTCCTGGGATCAAGCCCCGCATCGGGCTCCCTGCTTGGCGGGAAGCCTGCTTCTCCCGCTACCATCCCCTCTGCTTGTGTTCCCTCTCTCGCTGTGTTTCTCTCTGTCAAATAAATAAAATCTTAAAAAAAAAAAAAAAGCCCAATAAAATGTTGGGGGCGTCTGGGTGGCTCAGCCGGTTAGGCATCTGCCTTCAGCTCAGGTCATGATCCCGGGGTGCTGGGATCAAGCCCTGCGTCAGGCTCTCTGCTCAGCGGGGAGCTGGCTTCTCCCTTTCTCTCCACTGTTCCCCCTACTTGCGCTCTCTTGCTCTGTCAATAACTAAATAAAATCTTTAAAACAAACAAAACAAACAAACAAACAAAATGTTGCAAAATCTGGTCTCACCTGAAGAGTAAGCCCACAGAAACCCATACAACATTAGGGATGCCAAAGCAAAGGTAATAAGAGCTACTGGGAAAACTTTACCATCAATTTTTACACATACTCTGTTCAACTTTGTACCTATAAGTTTTTAAAAATTGGATGATAGAGACACAACTGGCTCAGGATATAACAAAAACGCATCTGCCAATAACAACAGAAGACAATAGACAGAGACATCCGCCCCCTAAATCACCAAGCCCAGATCATTTTATGACCCAGTTGGATCAAACTTTTAAATAATACATAACTTCTTTGTTACTTAAGCCACATCAGAGCAGAGAAAAAGACCCAAATCTTTTCTCTGTCGTTCTTTGGGTCTAAATGATAAATGCGTTGTAATAAGTACAGGAGAACTGTCAGACTCTGTTTGGCTTCCCATACCAAAACCAAGCAGAGATATTAGAAAAATGAAAGTTCCAAACCAACCTCAATTGTAAATTTCAATACAAAAAAAAAATCTTAATAAAATGTTAGCAAACTAAATCTCAGCGTAATAATACAATAAAGAACAAGGCCAAGATGAATTTATTCCAGAAATGCAGGGAAGCTCAACAGTGGAAAATCAAAGTAAATTATATCATTCATGACGTTGTAAAACAGAAAAACTATATGACTGACGTCCTAAGTGCAGAACAAGTCATTTTTTTTAAAAAGTCATACAGTACCCTGAAAACAAAAGGTTTAAACTTAATGACAAATCCCAAAAGACATTTCTGTAAGGAGTGGTTGTTACCACTACAATTACTTATCTTTTTATTTTTTTAGAAAATTTTATTTATTTATTTGAGAGAGAGAGAGAGAGATCACAAGTAGGCAGAGAGAGAGGGGGAAGCAGGCTCCCCGCTGAGCAGAGAGCCCAATGCGGGGCTCGATCCCAGGACCCGGGGACCATGACCTGAGCTGAAGGCAGAGGCTTAACGACTGAGCCCCCCAGACACCTCAATTATTTATCTTTTTAAAAGAAGTTACCATCAGGAGGAGGAGGAGGAGGAGTTACCATCAATGTACTAAGGGAAAAGAGGGAGATAAATGTTGAAACAAAAGCGGAAGGCAATGAACTGAACCACTATTAAAACTGACTGAGGGGGCACCTGGGTGGCTCAGTGGGTTAAAGCCTCTGCCTTCGGCTCAGGTCATGATCTCAGGGTCCTGGGATCGAGCCCTGCATCGGGCTCTCTGCTCAGCGGGGAGCCTGCTTCCCCCGCCCTCTCTGCCTGCCTCTCTGCCTACTTGTGATCTCTCTCTCTCTGTCAAATAAATAAATAAAATCTTTAAAAAAAAAAAAAAACTGACTGAGAAAATCCAATACGGTGAACAGACAGAAGGAAAGCGTAGCAAGATAGCTTTCCTACACCCCAGCAAAAGCCAGTGAGAAATAAGCCCATTTATTTAATAACCAAAATGATGGCATGTCTTGTAATAAAACACAAAGTAATATCAGAACTCCAGGATAAAAACTATGACAACTTTGCTAAAAGAAGTCAAAGAAGAAAGGGTCCGGAGAAACCAAAATGACATACCATATTCTTGAACAGGAAAACTGAAAACACCTAAAATGTCAGTTCTCCCCAAAATTAAGACACAAAATCCATGACTTTTTTTTTTTTTTTTAATCTCATTCTTTAAAAACAGGACATGGGGCGCCCGGATGGCTCAGTCATTAAGCATCTGCCTTTGGCTCAGGGCCCCGGGATTGCCCCCCAGCCCACCTTGTGCTCTCTCACGCACCACCTCTCTCAAATAAATAAGTAAAATCTTTAAAAAAGTAAAATAAAATAGAATTTATGGGGTTTTTTTTCCCGTCTGAATATGGAAAGAATATGAAAGTGTGTCCTATAAATTTGCAAAAAGGAGTATCTCTCTAAATGCAACAAGGAAGCTCAACAAGGAAGCTTTAGGAAGCTAAAAGAAAAAGGATCGACAAATGGGACCTTACGAAAATTTAAACCTTTGATACTTTCCATCATGCAATAGGTTACAACCAACAGGAAAAAAAAAATTTTGCAAAACATATAGTAACTACCCAGAAGGGAGCTAAACACCAATGCAGGGAAAACAACCAGTCATTTCCATCCACTGGGCTGCCTGTTCCAGTAGAGAAATTTGAACAGTGCCCCCTGCAGTTGTGCAATGTGCTGATTCCGGTCCAGAACATTATATTACTTGCCACCAAGTAATCCACAGCCGCAAAAAGGGATTTTCATATTTTTTATTTTCAATAGGATTACATCGATTCTCCACCTAAAGCAGCAGCTGACTGCTCACTTAGAATAAAATCCAGTCCCCTTCCAGGGCCTGGCTTGGTCCTTCTCTCTCTCCTCTCCCTTCCTCTCTATGCTCTGGCCTCGAGAGTCTTCTCCCCAACTCTCCCAAATTCTCAGGATTTTGTACACACTGTTGCTGCTACTTAGAAAGCTTATGGACGCCACCTCTAATCTCCAGTCTCCAACTCATGCTGTCTGGCTGGCCGGCTCCTTCACACATTTATAGGTCTCAGCGAAAATCCTGCCTCCCCAGAGAGGCCTTCCCCAAATGTCATAGCAAAAAGGAGGTACTCCCCTTATTTTCCAGCTCAGCTGCCTGGTTGTTAATTTCATAGTTTATTTTCAACTTGTGATAATTTTATCTGTCTCCTTCCCTAGAGCATAAACTCGACTAGTGCAGAGAACAGAATGTGTCTTATTCACTGCTGTATTCTCAGCAGCTTAGAGGGATGGAGAGTATGTAAAAGATGCTCAATTAAAATGTTGCTGAATGTTTAAAAAAAAGTGAATCATATGAATAAGCAATTCGTAGAAGGCATAAAGCGGCATTAGGCACACGAAATGCTAACTAAATAGAAGTGAAATACAATTTTTTAATCTCTCAAATTGGAAAAAAAATTGATCTTTTTTTAAAAAAGATTTTATTTATTTATTTGACAGAGAGAGAGAGAGAGAGAGGACACAAGCAGACAAAAGGGCAGGCAGAAGCAGGCTCCCCGCTTCTGTTATGACCCCTATATATACACCATACTTTTTCTGATGCATGCATACCTATGATAAAGTTTAATTTGATCAGCTCAGCACGGTAAGAGATTAGCAACAGTAAGTCATAATAAAATCGAACACTTGTAACGATGGACTCTAATGAAAGCGTGATGGCGATCTCTCCACCAGTATCTTATAGTGTATGCACCCTTCTCGTGAGGGTGTGACACAGTAAGACGCCTACAAGACGAGATGGAGGGAGGCTGTTTGTGGATGCGACGTTAGGCTCCTGTGCCCCCCAGACTGTACGTCGAAGGAAGGTGCTCTGCTTCCTGACCGAGGTTGACCGCGAAGTCAACGGTGGTTGACCACCACTGAAGCTGTGGATAATTGGGGGATAGCTGTACGCCCAGCATGGCCAACTTTAAGATAGGGACGGATCTCAGAAAACCCCTGAATATTTAACTATGGTTTCTTGGGAGCTGGTATAAGCCACTACAAGCTGATTGGAACATACCACTAGGAGAAGCCAAAATGCTTCCAAAATCATTATCCTCGCTCAGTGTTTGATAATGCACTTCTCCCTACAACTTCAATAATGCTGAATATTAAGATTCATTCGTGGGGCACCTGGGTGGCTTAGTAGGTTAAGCGCCTGCCTTCAGCTCAGGTCATGATCCCAGGGTCCTGGGATTGAGCCCCGCATCAGGGGGGGGGGTCCCTGCTCAGCAGGGAGCCTGCTTCTCCCTCTCCCACTCCCCCTGCTTGTGTTCCCTCTCTCGCTGTGTCTCTCTCTGTCAAATAAAGAAAATATTAAAAAAAACTTTTTTTAAATAGAAAGGAAAAAATAGGCATAATTTCGGTCTAGTAGTATGGCACGAGTGCATGAGGAGAAAGGACATTTAAAAAATAGACCGTCTAGTCCTCCTAGATGCCCATGAGTTGGGGAATGATTAAAATGCATTCCATAATATAATATAGCCATTTCAAAAGACTGAGACAGATAGATCTACAGATAGCTTATTGTTGAGTAAATAAAGGATCTGGAGAGACATGCATATTATCTCTTTTTAACAAATCATATATGCTTGCAATATATCATTTTATGTGTTTGTGCAAGGTCTACTTGGATGCATGCCAAACTGTTGGAAGTATTTATTCCTTAGGACTGACAGAGGGATAGGGCAGGTTTTGATTTTAATTTATCCATTTCTAAGCTGTATGCTTTTCCAAAACAGCAGCAGATGCTATTTTCAGGGGGGGAAAGAAAAGATCTCAAAAACTTTTGGATTCAAGAGGGAATCAAATTGTAATTACAGACTATTTAAAAATCGTGACAATGAAAATAATGCATAGCAAAAATTATGGAATATGGCAAAAGCTGTAAGAAGAAGGAAACTTGTAGCTTCGTATAATTTCATTATTGAACAAAAAAAGCAAGATAATACATTACGCTTTTGCATCAGGAAACCAGGATTTCTCAAGGAAATCAAGAGAGAAAAATTAGTAAATAAAAGCAATTATGAATTTAGAAAATATGAAAAGTGTAAGACACCTAGTTCGATGAAAAGAATGTGGCATTAAAACTGGTACGCTTCATCAGAGAGGCTACTGACTATGAAGGAATTTTCCAAATTTGTCCCTTAAGCATGAAGTTCTGAAACTTCAAGCAATGTGTCAGAGTTCTGCTATTTAAAGTATCCTTCTAACAGGGGAAAAAAGAGGGAAGCATCTCAATTCATTTGACTAGTACTGTTTCCCAGTGGATTTGTAACATAGTATCATCATGCAATTTACTAGTACGGTCATGATGCTAACACCTGGCACTGTCATATTTTAACGAGAACGGTGCCTGGCACACAGCGCCATTTTGTGACATTCCATTATGAATACGAGTATTTATGTGCCTCCTCGGGTCAAGGAAACTTCAGGACTGCACAGACATCTTCCACACGGCCTGTCGGGACCGTTAACAGTCAACCACAGTCCATTGTCCCTGTCTTCCATGAGACAACTGCAGCCCATCACAGGTGGTCAGGGGGAAATTGCATTTCCCACTTCCCAGCCTCCCTTGCTGTTAGGTGTGTTCAGGGCACCTGTAGGGTGGATGGCGAGAGCCCTCTAGGCTACTTCTGGTCCGAAGCCAGAAAGATTGTAGCTGTTTCTCCTCCCGCTCCCCTCCCCATAAGCTGGAGAATTCTGGAGCCTGGCTTTGGCCACGCAGAGGAGGACGATGCCTTGCCAGGTCTGGGCGGATGAGCGAGGGGAGGAATCCCTCTTGCTGCCATTTTCATTCTGCATTTGGAAACGGGGAAGGGAACTCCAAAGCCAAGACCAACCATGGGCCTCTCTCTGCATGGGAAGAATTTTAGACCAGAAAGAAGCAGCAGGGCTGGGAAAGTGAATTAAGGAAGTCATCCCGCAAATCCAGGGCACAGCAGATGCTCGCAGAGGGAACATCTATGCCCCTGATTTAATGAAGAGCTGAAGTTACTGACAAACCACTCTGCAAATTATTGATGATGCTTTAGAGCATGGTCACCTCACGGAAGCCAGCGGGCACTTACAAGGGAGTCAAAACCCCACGTCAGAAGTTAACATGTCAAGGCGGCAAAGAGTGAGCACCAAACAAAAACAAACAAACAAACAAACAAACCAAGAGACACCAGGGAATGAACCCAGCCAGGCATGCAGGTGTCCTCTTGCCTCCAAAGAAGAAACACAATGGACGGACCATGAATAACATAGGTTCCAGGCAGAGGAGACACATGATCAGGGATCAGGGTGAGAAACCATCCAATGCATCAATTCAAGTGATTGCAGAAACCGATTGGTAATCGGAACCGACCGGCATCTTGTTCTGCCTAAATGACAAAAGCCAGTGATGTTATGACCTCTGCCATCAAACGCTTGCTTCAAGAATGTCCATGTGGATGATTCGTGCTTTGTCGGCAGTGACCAATCTTTGCAAGCTTTTAGTATCAAGTCCAGGTACGGAAATGACAGCCTTCATGTTTCCTGAGCTCATTTGTCACTGGGCTGTCAGGTCCCTGCTCCAGCTGTTACCTGCCCCCACCCCATCCCCCACCCACCGTGGCCACTTACCAAACAGAACTCAAGGGATGACTGCAGCCTGATCCTGGGGCAAAGATCAGCTGTGAGATCACAGAGTTTCTTTACGAAAGAACAAATTACGCTGGACAAACCTGATTGCTTTGGGGATCAGCTCTTGAAATGGGGGGGCTTAGCAACCACAGGCAAGTATAGTATCTGAGGGGGGGGGCGCGGTTAGTGAGTTATTTAATGAAATGCTCTGGAAATCAGACTTGGGAAGCCCGAGATGGTTGGCCTTAGAGAACAGGGGGAAAGAGAGGGCGCTCACCGTGGCCTTGGGTGCGGAGAGGTGGAAATCCTGCTCTCGCCATTTTCTGGAAGAGTCATTTGATTGCATGGGGAGGAGCTTGTAGGGGGTGGGGAGTGAGGGCAGAGCCCGGGCCCTGGCAGATGTGTGTGCCCAGGCAGGGGGGTTGTGGGGAATTTGGGCAGACCTGTGTCTCTAGCTGTTTCTCCCCATCCGGCATCTCTCTGCGCGGACCTCCTCCTGAATGGGAATTGTGAAAAAGCCAGATCCCTGGGTGAAATTCAGAGCCGATGACGCCTCCTTCTGATTTCTCGACTGTAAAACCAGAGCTTGGGCAAGGCTTTCTGGGATGGCCCCCAACCTGCTTCCAGGATAAAACTCTAATAACCCGCACACCTAGCTCCCTTGCGCTTGCTGCCTCCCAAGACAGACTCTCAAAGACAGCTCCGTCTGCTGGATGATTCGAAGGCACGAGAAAACAAAAGCAAAGACAAAAACTGTCCTTTTTCAAGGATGCTCCTTCCATTTGCTGGTTGACATGAAAAAACTGTACAGTTATTTTCCCTAAATTATTCCCTAAATAAATCTCGCAAATTTAGGACGTGGATGAGCACTCCCAAGGGTCATCTAACCGTATCTCACCAACAGGCCTGGCCACTCTGTATCCCCAAGCCCCCAGTATTTATCTTCAGCGTATGTACCATGAGGTGAAGTTGTATTAAGAACTGGAGTATTTATTCACCTCCTCGAGTCATGGTAAACTCCATGACTTCATGAAGGTAGAGAAACAAAACGGAAGAAGCCTGAGTCCCCAAACCTTCACATGGTGCAGAAACTTAACAACGTGAACTTGTTGGAGCTCTTGCATTGTATGGACTCTTTCTCAAAGCAGTTTAGATTCTAACAGATACAGAAAATAAAGTGTTAAGTGTATGGCACCATCCTAATGGTTATTTTGCAAACAGAGAGAGAGAGGTGATAAAAAAAAAATTCTTTTTCCAGGAATCGGGGTGGGGATGCAAAGGGTTGGAAAAGCCATCTGCTGCTACAACCCTGAACATCAGGAGAGAGACCGATTAATTCAAAGTCGCTTTCAAAGAGCTGTTAAAGTTGCCGCAGTCAAGCTAAAGCATCAACCCTTCCGGTGAAGATCGACTTACGAATGCAGTCTCCTCTTCCCACCAAAGCTCTACGGTCTCAGACACCCTTCAGACGGCCCCCACTGAGCAGAAAGAGATAGCAGAGGTGCAAAGAAGCAGACCTAAGAACGAGAGCTAGGAAAGATTACTGCATGTGGTTTCTGGAACACGGGACGGACTGCAAGGAGGTAGACCAGAAGTCTACCCAATCTTCCTTGGGAATTGCATTGCCGAGAAACACCAGACCTGTGTGGGAAAAGCCTGCCTGTTTTATGCACAGAACCACCACCAAGGCCCTGACTGTGGACAGGGAAGCAAGCAGGAAAGCTCTCTGTCCTCCGGGAGGCACATTGCCCGATGCACTCTCAGGAGCAGGCACAGAGGAGAACGGATAAGAAGACCCATCCAGGGCAGGGGGCGTCTGGGGGTAAATACAGTGGTCACAGCGCACGTGGCCATGGAGAAGGTCGTGAAAGCAGAACCAGGGTCTCCATCCGAAACCTGCCCCACTCCCGAGGGAGAGGATCTTCATGATTCCCACCCAGAAGAACCCTGTCACGGCTGTGGACCAGCTCCAGTCTCTCCTTCTTCCCTTTTCTGAGCGGAACCTGTTTTTGCGATTTTTTTTTTTTTTCCCAGTTTGGTTTGGTTTAGCTCTGTTCTTCCTTCTCCTGGGCGTTGCCAGTGGATCTTGGACATTTATTTAAACTCACTGCATCTTGGTTCCCTTACTTGGTGAACACGAACAAGAATTTGAGGAGGTCCGATGACTCCAACGGTAGCTCACGGCGCGTCCGTGAATGTGAATTCACAATTCGTGGTGGTCAGAGGTCCGTAAAATGGCGAATGTTCCTGAATGCTGGTAAGGTACTAAGTGCTTTAGAAAGAGTCGCTTACGCTGATGACAAAACCTGCCCCACGCTATTACTAACTTGCCCAGGGGTAGTACACCGGCAAGTGCTTTGCAGGACCGGAGAGGAGATGGACATCCATGCACGGCTGTCCACAGACACGCGTGGTCTTAAGACATGACCATCCCTGCACCTGTTCCTGGTTCTCTTGGACGGAATGGTCAGCCGGCAGCCAGGTGGGGAGGAGGGGGTCTCTTGCTAGCGGCCAAGGGCCAGGAGACCAGAGTGGCCCCAGCCGGGAGCAGCTGTGGAGGGCCCGGGGCCTGGCTCCGCAGGGCGTTCAGCCCTAAAGTGAGCCTGGGAAGGTTCCCTGAGTTGTTCTGAGCTCTTCTCGACTCTCCTCCCCGCCTCGCTGACACTCTGTCCTGTGCCTCATCACGGAAGCACAGTCCTAAAGGGCAAAGCTGACTGTGGGCTGTGTTTCGGCTCCGGGCTTCAGTCATCTCCTCCTCTGACACCCCCGCCCCTCCCCACCCCTACCCGCCAGCACCCCCTCACTTCCTCTCCAATCATCTCAAAATGCCACCCCAGCGCACACACACAGGCCCCTTGCTTCTCGCTGCTGGCTCTCCTGTAGCCTCCCTGGAATAGGCACTCTCTCCGCCCCACTCCTGCCCACGTCACAGAGACCTCAAGCTGGAGGCTCAAACAGGGGCCCCGGCACCTTTCTTTGGGGATGAGGTGGACAAGGGCAGCATCTGTGAGGACAGGCTGGGAAAAATCACCACGAGGCCAAAACCCAGAGCAAAGGAGTCTGTGACCAGTTGGGACTTCTGCTGCCCTGTCTGGACCCCATCGCTCACCAGGAAAGTTGCAAACCACCCGAGGGGTTCCCAGGGAGGTGCTCCCATGCCCCAGGGGGCTTTCCATTCTCCATTCTCCGTTCTAGAAATAAGAAGGTCCGCGGAATGCGTTCACTGGGTCCCTTAGTGTGAGCCCTTCCCAGGCCCCGCAGAAGGCCCGTCCATCGGGCAGTTTCCCGACTTTCTGGGTGACCTGCCCTCCACTTCCTTCACTCTCCCTGACCCCTGACTGATTGGAACAGACGGAGGGACACATCACACCTCCCCTAGGCCTCCGGACCCATGCAGACATCCCCTGCTGCGGGCCATCTTGCTGGGAAATGACAGAGCCCCTAGCCTCTGACTGGACTCCAGGAGAGCTGGTGGAAAGTTCCCAGTTTCCATCAAGAAGTTCTCAGGTCAGACCTCCCCCTCCACTCCACCTGGATTCATCCTGGCTTCGGTTTCCTCCCCTCAGCACCCCTGCTGTTGCTATAGCAACCTCCAGCCCCTGGGGATGGCTGCTACTGCTGGAGAGCCCGGACCCTTGGGGGCGGCCTCCTGGGCCCTATCCATAAAACAGCTGGGTTAGGGACCACGTGTATATATGCGCTAGGACCCGAGCCTTATCATTCCTGCTGGGTGCCAGACTCCTTCGACCAGCCTGGACGTGCTAGCAGCACCGACCCACTCAAGCTGGGTCCTCGGCACCTGCTTCCCTCCCCGCTGCCTCCCTATCCACCCTCCACCCACCACCTTCCAAAAGCACATGCTCGTCCGTTTGGGGCACTGCTGTGTATGAGGGGAGACAGGTGCACAGAGCATCCACGTGCAAGAGGGAGCTGAGCCCAGAGGACCCGCCCGTCCTCGGCCCTGGCTTCGGGCCATGCGTCTGCCACTCACTGGCTGTCGGCCCTTGGGCAAATTCCTCATCTGTAAAATGAGGGGTTTACGCTGGATGAGCTCATGAGGTGACTCCCAGTGTAAGGTTCTACCGCGACGTCTTAAATTCGGCTGGCAGGACGCTGAGTCTGACAAGCACTGTCGGAAAGCTCCAACCACAGGCCTGAGGCTCAGCTCTAGGACCCTAAGGCCAGGTGCCTGCAGAGGGATGGGCGCCCCTACAGCTCAGAGCTTGTCCTCAGGGGGACGTCTCTCCTCCAAAGTGCCAAACCTGCATCCCCAGCCCTTCCAGCGGCATGACCTTGGCTTGGGGACCTGACTTGCGGCCCCTAGATCGCCGGGACCCTCGTGGGGGTTACCACAATCCTCAGTGAGATGTCATGTCCAAAGAGGCGCCCTCCCCAGACCCACAAAGAAACTAGCAAATGTGGATGTTAACTAGAAGCTGCCCCTTGGCTGTTGGAGGCAGGGAGGAGGGGGCCAGCTGGGAGATCGCCACCGAGGAGGACCGAGGAAGAGAAACGATAATTCATGCACGGTGCGACCTGAGGGTGGAAAGCCTCCGACCAGTGCCCCTGCAAAGCAGTGGATTATGGGAGATATTGACCCAAAGTGCAACAATCATGCAGACTAGCGCAATAGGTCGTGGCAAAGCCTGGAGGCCCCCGGGAAGAAGTGGCAGGCGGGGAAGACAAATCAAGGTCAGTGTCCCATCCCCTCTTGTTGAGATGGAATTTTCCACACACCTGGGCAATCGGATGCTCTGGGAGAATGTGTGGTTAATGGTCCCAGAGGTTCCCATGCACCCCAGGGATAAACAGCTCGGCTTCCATCTGAGTCTGAGGTTCCCAACCCAACCCTCTCCCCCAGAGGGAAGAAGATCAGCGAGGAGCCCAGCTGCACTCGGGGCGGGATCCCACCGACGTGGGGCTCTCAGGAGGAGACCCCGATGCCCGTAGGGAGCCTCTGACACCCAGAAACAGGAAGACCCACCATGAGGCTGAGGGTGATGCTCTAGGAGGCTCTGCTAGGGACTTCCTTTGGCTTCGGGCCTTGCAAATACCCTTTGAAAGTGTTTCCCGTGCCTGAAATTGAAGGCTGTTTGTTTTCTCTCCCGGGTGAACATGTTGTGATTTCTCCCTCTCCTCCTCATGCAGGGCTCGGCAATTACAGTATGTTCTCGAAGCTGGGGCAGATGGGCCGGGAGGGCGAAGCTGTGCTCTCCCTCTGGTCTCCACCTCCCTCCCCCACGGCCCAAACTCTGAAATTATCCACTAACATTTCAGGAAGAGCTGTGGTTCCTGGCCAGTGTGCCAAGGGATCGGAGTAAGACGACTGCTTTTTCCTACAACCGTCTTCGCTTCGGTTCATGTTTACGCCCGCAGTCGGCGGCTTACAACGAATGGCCTTGAACTTGCAAAAAATATAAAGAAACTGTGTCCCCAGAGGGGCACGCAGGCTGCCGCAAGCAATCCTCTATGTCTCGCCAGGATCACAGAGGTCCCGGACGTCAGATCCGGATGGGGCCCCCCCAAAGAATGGCCCTGGTGCTTTGTCGTGTGGGGGAATTCAGATGGATCAGTGGGGCTGCCCGGAACACAGTGTTAAGAAGGATCCTGAGGGTGCATTCAGACTTGGAGGGAGAGTCACCTGCACAAGAGCGCGAGTGGTGGGTCATGTGCCACGGGGCCCTTCCTGACTCTGCAGCAGCTTGGGCTTGTGCTAGACATAGCAATGTCTCACCCCCACTGCAGAGACGTCCACATCCTAACCCTGAAAAGTGACCCTTCGGGGCCACTTTTGACCCTCCAGGGCCAAAGTAACTTTGCAGAAGGCCCTTGAGAGGGCGAGATCACCCTGGAATGTGGCAGTGGGACCGGACCCGTGTGATCCCAGGGTCCTCATCAGAGGCAGGTAGGAGGGTTGGACTTGGAGAGTGAAGGGGACGGGACGGCAGAACCAGAGGTTGGAGCGATGCCCTTTGAGGATGGGAGGCAGGGGCCCTGAGCCGAGGAATGCAGGCAGCCTCTAGCAGGTGCAAAAGGCAAAGACGTGGATTCTCCCCCAGAGTCTTCGGAAGGAACTGGCTCGGCCAACGTCTTGGCTTTAAGCAAGTGGAACTTATTTTGGACTCCTGGCCTCCTCCAGAATTGTAAGGGGGATTCATGTGTGTTGTTTTTAGCTACTGAGTCTGTCGTCATTTGTCCCAACAGCAAGGGGAAGCTAATACAGCACATTATTCTCCGCATCTCGGCGCGTTCTTTGGGAAAAATGGGAGGCAGTCCCAGCAGCCACCTTAGATGGAGCTGCCCGGGCAATTAGATGGAAGGTAATGCATGTAAAGCACTTAGCAGAACATCTGGTGTTCAGCAATTCTCAATAAACATCAGATGTGATTATTCCGGCCCAACTGCTTTATTTCATCGAGGAGACCATCAAAGTCCAGACAAGGGGACGGGATGCCCTAGAGGTCACAAGGACACAAGGAAATGTGCTCGCTCCTGGCTCGTTCCTAGGGAGGAGCTCTCGCATTTACAGACGGGAACGTGGGAGCTAGAGATTCCCCTCTTCGAGGTCACAGGAGGACACGGGGTCCCGAAGCAAAATGCATTCGGTGGCCGCCCAGTTTTCTGCTGTCCGTGGACAAACCTACTATCCACAGTCACCTGCCCACAGAAGGCTACCTTAAACAGGAGAAGAAGCTGGGGTCCCCCTCTCTCCCCCCCTCCAAGTCAGCCACGAGCTCCATCTCCTTGACGTGGCCGCCGACCGTGAACCTGGCCCAGGTTTTTTTTTTGTCAGTGTTCTTGCTTCTCACTGCGCCTTCTCTCAACCTTCCCCCCGCCCCCAGGGGCTCCTATCTCGGAGCTGGAATCTAACCCCACTGCACCACCTTTGGGCAGGCCCACCGGCTCTCGTTTCCACCTGCCACACTCCTCAGCCTCACTAGGACGGACCCCATGCTTCCCCGCCGGCCATCACCCCTTGTCATCACCCCGGGCCCGCTGGCCCAGGCTGGATTTCAGAGTCTGTCAACGGAACACTGAGCAACTGGGCTTCTAGGTTTCGCTACCATCAAGTCACGGTCCCACGTCTCTGCTGGGCACTCGGTGGTGTCGTCAAACAACCCCTTGTAATGTGTGTCCCAGTCCCGGAGACCCTCCCACCCCTCTGGTTCCAGGCTGGAGGTGGTACGCACTGGGGTTAGGCTCCTGGGCGCTCGGATGAGACCCCCTGAGGTCAAGTCCCCACGATCCCACACAGCTGCTCTGGGGTCTTTGTGGAGGAACCAAAGCTCCCTGGGCTTCAGCCTCTCATCGGTTCTCCAAACGGTCAATGGATACATGCCTCGGGATTTTGAAGCAGAGGCTGGCAAGGAGTCAGCCTGCATAACACACGCGATTATCCCTCTCTCTCCAAAACCCTGTGGCATCCCCTCCAGTCGGCGGAGGACCGCACCTCGCAAGACAGGAACTTTCTCGTCCTCCAGCTGGCAGATCCACAAGCCCGCCAGCACCCATACTGTCTTTGTCTTTCTCCCGGTTGCCGTGAAGGAAAACCATGCCCTCTTGCTGAAGGCCAATCCCGCCCCACTTTACCTCGAGATTCCATTCCCCTGTCACCAGGACCAGGAACTGAGGGACCCTCTGGACGGTGTAGGGGACAGACTCCCGACAGCCGCCCCTTCCTTCTTCGATGGTCTTCGAGAAACTTAACATTTTGACCTGACTGCACGTGCGCGGAGAAAGCTCATCTTGGTTCATCACTTGAAAAGGACAGAATAATCTCCCGTCTCATTGAGGCTACTGTTACCCGCGGCGTCCCATATACACCGAGCCAAACTGATCAATACACACGTCGATGCTGATCAATACGCCCAGCTTCTCTGGGACGTCACTCCCCTGTCTGCTTCCCCTTCCCCTTCAGTCTCCTGTCTTCTATCGGACTGAGCATTTCGTCACACGCACGTGCTCCGGCAACTTCCGTCCAGACGAGACCCCTGCTTGACTCTCCATCGCCTCCAGCACCCTTTCCTCAACCTCCTTCCAGTCGAGACTTCCTGCACCTGCCATCTCCATACCTCCTCCTGCCCCTCCCCCATCTCTTTGACCTTCCCCAAAAAACCCGGATTAACCCCGCTAACACGATTCTAAGAATGCTAAAGACCCTCAGGTTCCACCCCAAGTGGGCGTGTCTTTCTGTCCCCCTCTCACTGGACATTTCCATGGCTTTGGACAGGATGCACACGCTCTCCTCTCTAGCTGCTAGAACCCCATCCTCCCCGGGTTTTCTTTCTGCCTCCCTCACGTGAGGCGGCCCAGGATCCTTTCTCACCGACCCTGAAGCGTCCCGGTGCCTCCCGCCTTGTTTCTTCTTCTCTTCTCGAGAGTTCGATATTCTCTCCCGACAAGACATTACCCCATCCCTTCCGTGACTCCCCGGGGGCGGATGACTCACGCATTTATTTGTATTCCCAGGCAGGCTGCTCCCGAGCGGCCCAGACGCTGACCCGCCCCGCACACAGGGCAGCGCTAACCGAATGTCTCGAAAGAACACGTCCACCGCAATCTCGACATAAATGTCACCTCCCGAGACCGGCTGCTGGGGGCCGACCTGTGTCCACGCCCCCCCTCCACCCCCAAATTCATAGGCCAGAGTCCTGACACCCAATTCCTCAGAATGTGAGTCTGCTGGGAAGGGGGGGGG
>CM053619.1:2869968-2891344 GCA_028646535.1 Procyon lotor
TCCTATACACTAACAGTGAAAATATGGAAAGGGAAATTAGAGAATCAATTCCATTTACTGTAGCACCAAGAACCATAAGATACCTGGGAATAAACCTAACCAAAGAGGTAAAAGATCTGTACTCGAGGAACTACAGAAAGCTCATGAAAGAAATTGAAGAAGACACCAAAAGGTGGAAAAGCATTCCATGCTCCTGGATCAGAAGAATAAACGTTGTTAAAATGTCTATACTGCCCAGAGCAATCTATACTTTCCATGCCATCCTGATCAGAATTCCGCCAGTTTTTTTCAATGGGCTGGAACAAACAATCCTAAAATTTGTATGGAACCAGAAAGGATCCCGAATTGCTAAGGAAATGTTGAAAAAGAAAAACCAAGCTGGGGGCATCACATGCCCGATTTCAAGCTTTACTACAAAGCGGTGATCACCACGACAGCAATGGTACTGGCACAAAAACAGACACATAGACCAGTGGGACAGAATAGAGAGCCCAGATATGGACCCGCAACTCTGTGGTCAAATAATCTTTGACAAAGCAGGAAAAAATATCCGGTGGAAAAAAGACAGTCTCTTCAATAAATGGTGCTGGGAAAATTGTTTTCATTCTTGACTGTATCAAAAGATCCTACTGTGAAATGTGGCTTTGCACCTTGCTTCTTCTTTTTTCTTTTTAAATTTGGTCTTGGAGATCTTCCTACACCTGCACATACAGCCAACCCCGTCTTTGTAATGGCTGCATGATAGGCCACAGATTCACGGATCCTGGTTTTCTTAGCTGCCCATTGCCGGAAACTGCTGCAGTCAAGGCCCCACGGTCTGGCCTGGCTCATGTATTATGGGAAGACTCGAAGGCATATATGTAGGGCAGATTCCTAGCAGGGAGAGACCTAGTCAAAGGCTCGTCCTTCAAATAGGCATCACTAATTTCTACTCTTTACCAGCCGCACCGAGAGAGCCCATCCTCCTGGCGCTGGGTGTCATGGAAGGCTAAAGTTTTGCCAAACTGATTAGGTTTTTTTCCCAAAGGATTTATTTATTTATAGAAAGAGAGAGTGTGGAGAGTGGGAGGAGCAGCAGGGGAGAGAGAGAGGGAGAGAGAGAGAGAGAGAGAGAGAGAGAGAGAGAGAGAGAGAGAAAATCTCTCCACTGAGCGTGGAGCCCGACATGGGGCTGGATCTCATGACCCTGAGATCATGACCTGAGCCGAAACCATGAGTTGGAGATGCCGACCTGACTAAGCCACCCATGCACCCCAAAACAATTTTTTTTTTAGAAAGGTCCTTTACATTTTGACCTGCATTTCCTTAATTGTGACTCAAGGTTAATCGTATTTTTTGCATATCTGCAGGCCTTCCAAAAAACCTTGTCTTCCCCCCTTCCCTCCCCCAGGGGATATAATTACCTATTCACTTATCCCCTGTGCGCTTTTTCTAGGGTTTGATTAATACTGATATTAATGAGTGTTGTGGAGGTGAACAAAGGGAAAGGTCCTTTCTCACGTGTATTGAAAGTATTTTCCCAGGGTTGACCATGTGTTTTGATTTCTGTCCCTGTCACGTTTTTCCACTGGGAAGTTCAGCAGGCAACTGGCTGCCTAGCTTCCCTAGCACCATTTCGGCTTTTCAGAGACCAGATCCCTGTGTGTTCAGAGTGCATGCTGTGAATTTCAAGCAGGCTCTAAAGATGGAGAGTTGCTCCTCTGACCACAGAAGCTACTTTTGGTTTTATTTCATCGCCCCATTGGCCTACCAGATTTTCCAGGGCAGCTCCAGGGCCACTTAATTTTCTTTCATCAATAAAGCCAATGGGTTTAATGTGACGAATGTGTAACCTGATCGACCGATCTCTTCTTAATGAATTTTAGGATTTGAGTACTGCTTAAAGATTGTAAATAAGCACATCTGTGATTTTTTTAAATTCTGTGGTTTTATTTCTTGCTTGGTGGATTTTGTCATCGGGCCCCTTGCCCCTCCCCCAAGAAGAACTCGAGGGTATTTTAGTCTCTGAGTTCTTAAAACTGGAGACTCTTTGTTTCCTTTATTGTTGAGGGACAATTTGGTGGTGAATAAAATATTTCGGTTACAGTTTCATACCTAAAAACTAGCTATCCATTCATTTATACATCTGTCCATCTCTCCATCCTTCCATCCATTTTATCCACTCATCCCTCCATCCATCCATCTCTCCATCTATCTATCTCTCCATCTCTCCATCTCTCCATCCGTCCATGCATTCGTCCACCCACCCTCCATCCACACACCCCTCCATCTCTCCATCCATCCATCCATCCATCCATCCATCCATCCATACGTCTATCCATCTGCCCACCCATCCCTCCATCCATCCATCTCTCCATCCATCCATGCATCCATGCACCCATTCGTCCCATCTATCCATCCATCTCTCCATCTACCTATCCATCTGTCCACCCACCCCTCCATCCATCCATCTCTCCATTTATCTATCTCCCCATCCATCCATCCATCCATCCATCCATCCATCCATCCATCCACCAATCCATCCATCATCTATGCAGTCATCTATCATCTAATAAAATAAAGAATTATTTCACTGTAAATGACATCCCCAGCTACCCAGCATAGGAAATAAAACACAGAAGCACCTCATCTACTCTTCCCTCTCGATTACATTTCACACCCTACCTCTAGAAGTATCTGTTTTGAAGTATTTATCATTAACCTGAATCTCTTTGTACTTGTATTAATGCTACATTTGTATGTATCCTGAAACAATATATGGTGTTGTATTGCCTGTTTTATAACTCTGTCTAGATGATGGCATCCTGTTTTTCCTCGCTTTGCTTAGTATACTCAGCATTATGATGGACCGTCCTCCATGTTGCTACTTAGAGCTCTGGTTCATTCCATTTGGACTGTAGTATAGGATTACATCGTATGAGTATAGCACTACTGATCACTTGTTCTCTTGGTAGGAAGAAGGAGCCCCCTCCATTTGTCTTTATTACAAACAATACTCATTGTGAACATGCTCATGCATATTTCCTTATGTGCATGTGTGAGGATTTATCTACCCGAAGGGGGAATTGCTCTTTCTACTTTATATCTGTCTTCCAATTTCCAAAGCAGTTGTACCAATTTACACTCCCAGCGGAAGCGTGCAAGGATTCTCATTCCTCCTTACCCATGTCCGTAGTGTCAGGCATTTTCACTCTTCCCAGTCTGCTGGGTATGAAATGATATCTCATTATGGCTTTAATTTGAATTTCCCTGGTTACTTGCGAGATTGAACATGACTTTATGTGAATCGGCCCTTCGGGTTTTCTCTGCTAAGATTTGTCTGTTCATCTCTTTGGCCCGTGTTTTCTGTTATGTTCTTTTACTTTCTTATTAATTTGAAGTTCTTTATGAGTCCTGGATTTGAATATAAATACATGGTTTCTCGCCTTTGACTTGCAATTTCATGATGGCTTTTGGTGCCTCATGGTTTAAATACGCTCGCCGGCTTCCTCTTTAGTCTGTGCCTTGCTCTTCATTCCAAAATCCTTCCCTACTTTGAGACCATGAACGAATTGCTCACTGTTCTTTTCTGGCAGGTTTAAGGTCTGGCTTTTCACACTTAAGTCTTTAGTCCCCTTTGAATGGATTTTCATGTCTATTTTTTTTTTATTTCTGTATGTGTATTTTCCCTTTTTTCTACCTCTATTAAATGAAAAGTCTGATATTTTTCTCTGCCTGTGGGACTCTTTTTCTCCTCTTCTTTCTTTGCATGATTTTCAACGAGTTTTGGAGGAATGGAATCAAAACATCTTTACTCAAAAATATTAGCAAACTTTGTATTATTCTCAAAGCCTTAAATTCTTCAAAAGGTTGCTTTGCTTCCCCCCCACACACTTTTTTAAGTGTTTTATGAAGATGACATTTTCCTTTATTTTTAAATTTAATTAATTGATTAATTAATTTATTTCCTTTATATTTTTAGAAGGCGTTTCACCAGACTATATCTAGATTTTTGGACCCTTCTAAGGCATAGTGTGGTGCTTGATCTTGCCTTTTTGTCTTTGGATCTAAAGACTAAAGTCTTCCCATCTGCTCAGGAAAAAAAACCAAAGTCTATTAACTTTTAATCATTGCTTCTGAATTATCCCTTCTGTGTCTTTTCTGCAAATGCTGTTGGAAATTGATGGAAATGCCTAAAATCGTCCTCTCTGTCCCTTCCATCTTTGCTGTCTCTTTGTGCCCTTCCCCACTGAGTGCCCACCACATCTCTGTCACTGGGATTTACTGCGCTAATTTCCTTCAGGACGCACTCTGTTGGCCGTGTTTGCAACCCAAACCAACCGTCCTGGTCGGTTTCTTTCCCTCCCTTGGCTGTTCATCTAACTTCTCAGATGCAAACCGCTCTTACATCTCAACTGCCATCACCAGTCAGATGGGACCTCCTTTCCCCCTCCTGTTTCTTGCAACGAATCTCTTTTCCAGAGAGACTTGCCCTGTAGTCACTCAGACTCGCTGCCTCGTGCTCACTCCAGGAACTCAGTCTCAGGCCTTTCTTTAGCTTTCAATGCCTCCTGCCTGGGGAGGGTTTGGGAAGGGGGGTGCGTTGAACTTGAACCTCAGTGCTGTCCCCGTGACTTTGGACTTCTGGATGCTGGTGACAGAGAGCAGTGGCAAAATCAAGGGTCAAGAATGCACCTAGATGTTGCTGTTTTGCACAGTTGGGGTTCAGCAGTTGGTGACAGGGGCCGCTTTGCAGCCTGAACCCCCCTCCTCGTTCCTGGCTGCGGCTGTGCATGTGTCCTTAGCACGACCTGGGCAGGCAGAAGGGCATAGACTTAGGGTGGCGGCCGCCGAATGGAGAGGGCTGGTTCTTTGTGTTATGCCTGAAGAGTTCTGTGATACCCCTTCGTATCACACATCTCTCTCCAACTGTGGACTGCAGGCATCGCCGGGGCAGAGAAGAGACATTGACTCCCTCTGTTCGCCCCATCCACCTGCTCAGGGCTTTGCTTTTACCCATCATTCTTCTCATGATGCTGCCCTTGCTCATGGGAGACCCTTCCTCTGGAGGGTACGGAGAACGTGCATCCTTCTGGACCGTAACCTCCTAGCATTGGCCCTGGATCCAGCTCACGAGGGACCTGCGGGTCATTCTGATACAGTGGTTCCTAAAGGGTGGTCCCTGGACCTGTGACCCTCAGCGGTGTCACCTGGGAACTTGTCAGATGTGGAACTTACCTCTGACCTAAGACATCAGGAACCCCGAGGCCGGGGCCCAGCCATCCAGTGAGCGCCAAGTGTGAGGACCTCAGCTCCCTCAGAAGCTGAAGCTGTCACCCTGCCTTCTCCCGCTCAACGTCACGGGCAGCTTTTCCAACTTTCCCCAGCTTTTCCTCCCCAGAGAGGTGGGTCCTCATTGACAAGTCCCTAGACTTGACGTTCATGCTTCCCTTTCATGTCCTGTAACTCAGTATTTTCCATGCCGATTTGGCCATAGAATTCTTTATTCTGGCCACCTGCTCTTGGTCTTGACCCCTCGGCAAATCTTACCTTGACTCCACTCAGAGCCTCAGTGTTGAAGCTTGACCCACCTGGGCTCCAGCTTCTATGAACTTACTCATCACCAGGCGGACCACTTCCAAGGTGGCATTTCTGCTTAGAGAAGAGTCACAACTGCACTCTTGTGACCATTCAGACCATGGGATGAGATACAAAGATGGCGGGGCTTGGGGATTTACTGATGACTAGCTCTGTGAACTTGGGGGACATGACCGTTTCACGTGGCTCTTGTGGGAAGTACGTGGAGCCAATGATGGAAGGGAGATGTGGTTTGGAGTGAGAAGAACTGGAAGCTACCATTGGCTCAGTCATCTTCCTCTGGCTTCCATTTTTCCATCGGTAAATGGCGGCATGGTAATATAAAGGACAACATGCGTACGCAGTTGTGATTAAAATTTTAAGGTAATAGTCCGTGTGAAGTAGAGGATTTTAATAGAGATTAAACTGCATTATGTTATAAAATGTTTGCTACTATGTTGTAAAAACAAAAAACAAAAAAAAAAAACAAAACCAATCAACCCATAGGCTGTGTGTTCAGAGGCTCTGTCTCTCTGCCTGGTGCATAGTAGGTGGTCAGAAAACTGAGGTTGCTTGTAAAACTAAGCAGAGCCCCGAGGCACCAGGGCAATGCTCAGTCCCAAGGGACCTTGTTCCAGCTGACAGATAAGAATGATTTGTACGTAGCACAGGCACGTTTATTCTCCATCTTCCTCGTTATTGATTTGTTTATCAAAAATTTTATTTATAAAAGAGCACAAAAATAAACCAGCCCTGATTCTGCGGGAAGCATTGCGGGTTCTGAATTAATGAGGTCCAAATTTATGACAGTTCTGAACTGTGACTTCCTCCTCCTGCCTGGCCGTGGTTGGGGGTGGGGTGGGGAGAAAGTGACCACATTACAGGACAGGGGTCACTCTCTCCCTGCAGCGCACCCCTTCCCCCGACCCCTTCATCCCCGGTGAAGATGCACTTCTCCACGTGCTAGGGGCAGTTTCTGGAGGTCTGACATGGCTGGGGATCCAGGCAGAAGCCGCTTAGCTCCAATAGTTCTGTTCTGTCAAAATCTGGGTCGTGACCTCAGTATTTTATAGGAATGAATATCTCTTCCAGAGTGGGGGTCACGACAGAAATGAGTGGTGCCAGGCACCCCTGAGGGTCCAACAACTGTTCCTTGAACCCACCGGAAGGAACTGAACCTAAGTTATCTCTCCACTTAACCTAGGGCAATGGTTCCCTTTCCTAGTGACACATTAGAATCAGCGAGAGAGCTGTTTGGAAATATCACTGCCTGAGCTCAGCCTGATCGATGGACTCAGAATCCCCGGGGTTTTGTCTGGACATTTGCATTTCTAAAAGCTTCTAGATGGTTCCAGTATGCACCTGTGTTTGAGATCCACCAATGCAGAAGACATCCTGTTAAGAAAAGATACTATTTGGGTTGTCTTTACGTTTACCATACATTTGTTTTCATTAGCAGTTTATTTCACTTATTTATATTATAAAAAAAGGCATACTTACTAAAGAAAAAAAAAAAAACTTGAAAAATATAGAAGCCCTGAAAGGAGAGAAGACATAAGACACGAGTTCTAGTTATCTGAAGGCAGTTGGCAGGGTTTTCACTTGTAGTTGGATGGTGTTTTCTTTCAATCTCCTTTTTTTTTTTTTTTTTATAAATGCTCTGGTTTGACTTTACAGCATTGTGATCATGCATAATATAGCATTTTCTGCCCACTTTTTTTTTTTTTTTAAAGGGAGAGAGAAGGAGTAGAGGGGCAGAGAGGGGAGAGAGAGAGAATGTCAAGCAGTCTCCACATCCAGCGCAGAGCCTGATGCAGGGGTCAATCTCACGACCCTGAGATCATGACCTGAGCTGAAACCAAGAGTCAGACGCTCAATTGACTACACCACCCAGGCGACCCACTTTCTGTCCACTTTTTAACTCCACCTTACGTTCTACATAATTCTGCACGCTGCCTTACGTCAGAGTAGTTTTCAGTGTGCTCTTGTAGAACACAACAAAAATACGGCTTTTCTCCTTTTGCCTGTGTCTGTGCCTCAGGATGGCGTTTACGGAGTCCTTTTTTTCTTTACCGCACCTGTATTTCAGGAGCATTGTGAAATCCCATTTCCAATGTCAGAAGCAGAATAGTACTCTTTCTCTTTGAATTTCTTCTTCCAAGGTCCTAGCCCATCCTCCCCTTTCCCCAAGCCAGTCCCACGGGTGGATGGTTACATTTGGCTGATGAAGAATAACACCTTATTGTGGAACGTCGAGAGGGGAAAGCAGCGAATATTTTCCCAGGATTTTACAACCGCCATTCTGCCCGCCCACGTCGGCTGACGCTGGCCCTCTCCTAAGCCACCAGGCTGCAGCTCCCAAGGGTGTAGTGGGACTCCTAAATAGGCACATAGAGGGAGCATCCTCGGCCAGACAGGGCCCGGCCTCCATACTCTGGAAAGAAAGCAAACAAATGAGTAAGGCAAGTTGGAAGAAGCTGAGACCATGGACAGGTTGGGGGGTAGGGGGGTTGGGTTGCAAATACACCAATGTTCTGGTGCGCTCGGTCAGAAATGCCAAAATAAAGCCACATGTACCTCTATCCCCTCTGGTTCCCCTCTGGTTTCTGTGTATCCCTTCCGGAACTTTCGTCTTTGTTGTGCAGGTATATATATCCATCCATATATATATATAAATAATATATATGCATGCATATATACATACACATACATGTATATATACTTGATATATATATATATAATTTTTATATATACGGTATATATATTTGTAACATATATGTGTTTATAAAATAATAAATTTTTTTTTTTCCTTGACGGCTTCTCCCTTCTGCCTTAGCTGCTGATTGGCCACTGACTGCCTCACTCCAGTTGGGTGAGCGGGAGCCGCAACACCTGCCTTATTGTCGCTGCTACGAGTTTCCAGATAACTCTGCCCCGTCTTCTTGCAGGACATTATGGGAAGGATGCTTACCGAAGTGGAGGACCCGATCTCCATAACTTCATCTCCTCTGGATTTGTCACGTTAGGAAGAGGACACACGAAGGGTACAGTGGAAACCATTTTTTACTAAAACACACAGGTTGCCTAGGGAGCCCCGCTCTGAAACGCGAAGACGATATAGAGGCCAGAGGCTGGTCCGGGACGGGAGAAGCGAGGGGTGGTGCCACAGCAGCCACCTGGTGACGTTGTGGCTTCAAGAGGTCACAGGTGGAATGTTAGAGTGTCTATAGACGTGCCAGAGACCTTCCTCCTGCCCCCCCCCACCCCCTCGGCGAGAAGCAGGACCCAGAGGCCAGGGCCCCCACGGGAGGGACCACAGGCAGAATGGTGGGAAACTCTGCCAGCAGACGGGGCACCATTTGCAAAGTGTGTGTTCTCCTCTTGGCTCTTACCCCTTTTCCGTTTGAAAGCCACATTTTATAAACTGATGTCGACGCTCTGTACTCTGGGTTTCGGAGCCAATGTGCATGTTGGAGTGTTTCAGTGTCCTAAGCGTGTCTGTATAAACTCTCTATGGTGTGGACCCAAAGGTAGAGGTTATGCAAACCTTGAAGCCTCCAGATGAATGTTCGTGTGGCTTTTCTGCAGAACTGCTTTGTGCCCTAGCTGACAGCTTGCCCAGCATCTGTGCGGGGTGGGGAGGGGGGTATGGAATCCTCGATTCTGTCTTTTGTTTAAACAGAGTCCTCCTAGTGTTGTGAGCATTCTGTCCCATCAAGAGGAACCGGATCCCCGACTCCTCTGATTACCCTTCCTAACACCTGTGTATTGTTATAGACCAGCTGTGAATTCTGTTGTAGGGATGCTCTAATCCCTGTCTGCCTCTGAATTACGTGTCTCTTGTAAGTGTGAGCGACCAAGGAACTTCGCAATTTTTTCTTACATTCCATGCAACTACTTTTTAAACTCCCTATGTGATATTTGTTCATCCTATAGAGAAAAAAAATATATATATACATATAATATCTGTATCTGTGTATGTATTTTCTGTTGTGTCTCTTTGTGTCTAAATAAAGTTTATTGAGGATACAGGTGGCATTTGTGGCTACTCGAAGTTGCAGAATCAAATTGGGACCAGAGGGGGAGTTGGGTGGCACGGTAAACCAGCAAAAGACACAATCTTAGTCATACCCATATCAGCTCAAAGCTTACGATGGTCTGCCCCCACGTCATGTGCTCTGTGACGATTACCTAGGGCTCCGCAAGAAATGACACAGACATAAAATGTCACGTTTTAAAACAATACCAAAGAGATGTATGATCTTGCATAGTTTCGGCGGGTCGGGAATTCGGGAGCAGCTGAGCTGAATGCTTCTGGGTTGGGGTCTCTCCTGAGGTTCCAGTCAACGTTGCAGCAGGGGCTGCGTCATCTGAAGGCTTGACTGGGGCGGAGGACCGGCTTCCAAGATCATTCGTGCCCAGCGTGCCGGCTCTTGGTGGGAAGCCTGCATTCCCCTCCCCCGCCCCCCAACGATGTCCTCTCCGTGGGTGACTTGCGTGTCCTCACCGCGTGGTGGTTGGGCTTCCCCAGAGTGGGTGATCCAAGGAGAAGAAAGAGAGAAGCCCGAATGTCTTTTATGACCACGCCCATTGGCGACACCCTGTCATTGACTCCATATCTTATTGGTGACAGGAGTCAGCCTTATTCCAGATGGTAGGGAATTAGGCAAGGGCAGTAATATCAGGTGCCAGGGATCCCTGGGGGCCATCTTGGAGGTTGGCTGCCCCACTCCTACAGCCCGTGAGGGCAGAGCAACAGATCCGAATTTTTCCAACAGAATGTGACCGCTCTTACCAAGCCCCTAGTAATTTCCCACCCTTGCCCCTACCCCATGCAGGTGGTCCAAGGTGCAACACAAAAGAGTTCAATCTAAAGAACTCCCTGTGTAGATTTTAACTGTGACGGCTTCGGATTCACACAGTCATTTGGCAAATATTTCACGAGGCCTGCCCTCGTGAATATTCACAATATTCAGAAGTAGACAAAAATGGAATCTGCCTCTGTGAAACTCCTATTCCACTGGGGGGGGGGGGGAAGCAGACAAAATGAATTCTCGACGATGGGAGCAAGGGGAAGACCTCCAGCAGGTGCAAGGCCGGGAATGCTCCGCTGGGATCCAGCCTTGTCAGGAAAGGCAGCTTGGATGAGGTGGTAATTGGGCAGAGACCCGAATCCCAGGCAGAGGCTTTCTTGTGGTGCTGAGAGAAGTAGGAAGGGGTCTAGGGTGAATAAAGCAAGAGTAGAAAAGGACTTGAGGAGGAGGACAGGGGACCTGACCCAGAGGGGAGCCAGAGTGTGCATTTACTGGGCAGTGAACACTAGGTTTCTTCCAAAGGAACTAGACAGCCTTCCATCAGAGCAACATAAAGGCAATTTTCTATCCCCACCTGTCCTTTGAGTCACTGTCATCCGGGAGGCTCTACCCCACCACGGACGCGGGACTTTGCTATGGCTGCCGCTGATTTCCCTGCTATTAGCTCCTCCGCGTCTCCTGCAGCCCAACCCCCGAACCCCTCCGCCGGGCATCACCCTCACCAGATCCTCCTTATCGTTCCCGTCCTCTCAAGGCCTCTGAAACCTCCTCTCCCCTCCAGGAATGTACCTCATGCAGTTTTTCCTACTGAGATAATAAGTAAAGTTCCCTGAGCCCGGAGACTAGGACTCGGGGAGGAGCTTTGGAAACGGGCTTCTCCTTCTGATAGCAGAAGTCTTTCTCCCTGCACAGCCTGGATCTCTGGGAAAGGGCCCAGCTCCATCCTCCCTTCCTTCAGAGCAACCCAAGTTCAGCTCTGAGTGGTACCCAGAAGCAGAGCAGCCCCATGGAAAGATGCCGTGGGCAGGGACCCCCCGCCGGGGCCATTGCTCATCCTGTGTGTTTCGTGCCCTTCCTTTTCTTTCTCTATTTATTTCTTTCTGCTTCACCTCCACCACCTGTCGGGTACCTCTTCCTTTATTTCCATTTTTTCTCTTCTTCCTACATTGGCATTAGGCCTTCTGGTGACTACTGTGATGCTCAGAACTGATGGGGCAGCTGACTCCTGCCTTAGAAGGTCCTGCCGTTGCCTGCATCCCTGAATTTCGCACGTATTTCTAGCAGACTCTGACGATCTGAAAAATCACGCACTGACGGTCCCTATTCTAGATGGTGCCGGGAACGTCTTTGGAGGCTTGGATGTAGCCAGCCCTGTCTGCCCTTTCAAAGGCCCCGGAGGCATCATGGGGGGAGAGACGTGCCGCGCCCCGGCTTCACTGGTGGCTTGTCCAAATTCGGAGAGTTGGGGGTAAGGGTGCTTTAGAATGAGACCCACAAGTACACAGGTAATTAAACCTTCTGAGACAAAGCCTAATAAACAAGGGGGTGTTTTTGGCTATTGGGATTGCAAAGGAGAGACATTAGAAGAACTGGAATTCTGACCTTGTGGGGGAGCTTCGTAACCACCAAAGCCCATGGTTCCCTTCTCCGTCCTATTAGGAGACCCCGTATTTTAGCTCAGGCGGCCTTGCAGCCATTAGTCTGCCTCCAAGGGTAAATGGAAGTCAAGACCAAGGAAGATGTTGATCAGAGTGTCCATGAGTTTAAACCACGTTCTCCCTACACCGTTTTCTCTGTTCATTAGACAGGATTACCCACCCAGACCCCCCACCATGGGGCTCCAGGGTGGCCTTGAGGGAACCAGAGCATCCCCCAGGCTGCCAAAATGGAAACCCAAGGATAAAATCTCGTCTTTGCTGAGCATTTACTTTGTACCAGCATTTCGACACGTACCGTCTTATTTTCACCTTTACGACAACCCTGTGGGAGAGCCCTTGTCAGTCCCATTTTGCTGGGGGAAAAATGCAAAGTAGAGCAGTTGAGTAACTTGCACAAGGGAATGTCAGTTACCGTTTCGTTTCAAATCCAGGCCTGTGTCCAAAGCCCGTGCTCCCAACCACCGCACAACCTGCTGGGGATGGAGGGAGGGGCCAGGGCCTCGAGGGACAGCAGTTCCTCGGGATGCACGCATGATAGGCCCACCCCCCGAGCCAGGGGCTGTTTGTATTAGAGGCACACGTTTTTGCAGGACAGGAAGTCCCACGAAAAGAAGGTGACCAGGAGTAGGACATCACCTCCAGGGCAGCAGGGAAGCTTCTTCTGCCCAGATACCTTTTCAGGGTCTGTCTAAAAGAACACGCTTACAGAGACCCTATTCGACTTCAGCATTTCAGTTAAAGTCTCGGTCGGGCTGGCTGTTTTTGAGTCTGGTCAAGGGAGCCAGGAAGACTCTTTCTAGAATCTCCTGTACGTCCGAAACATGAATACCAGGGTATATCCCAGGCCAAGCCAGGCAGAGTCCTTACAGGCAGCGAGTGGTGACAGCAAAGCTCGCGTGGTGACAGTGGCTATCTTCTGCACTCTGGCAGTTGGCATAATGAACGTGATGAGCTGATTCCCGCCTGTCTCTCTCCTGCTATTTCTGTTTCCTGGGTCCTTTCCACCATGCCATGCCAGGAGCTAGTGTGTGTGTGTGTGTGTGTGAGAGAGAGAGAGAGAATGAGTGAGTGAGTTTGGGACAGAGGGACATCCCTCTTGCTCACCTGGTCATTGACTCCTGCAGGGAAACCTGTATAATGAGCACCTGCTGTATGCCAGACAGTGTTCGAGGCACTGAGAATACAGCAGACACAGGCCAGCGAGAGGCGATAGAAAGAAGTAAATATATGGAACGTGTCACATAGAGTTCAAAGCTGTGGAACAAAACAGGACAGGGAAAGGGAGGGAGTTGAAATTCATAAAAGAGCATCCGCAAGGCTGTGGAGAAAAGCGACCTCTGAACACAGACCTGAAGGAGGTAAAGGATCGAAACTGCCTGGATTTGGGGGAGGGGTCTCCCAGGCTAAGCTGGGAGGAGGGAAGCAGAAGGAGCCGGATTGTGTGGGGTCAGACAGGAGCTGGGGCGTGAGCACAGAGGGCCGGTACGCCATTTATTAAAGATCTGGTTGCCATTCTGGGCAAGATGGAAGACAGACGGTCTTGGTCCAAGGCATTAGGAAGCTGGAAATCTGCGGGAGGAACGGCATTTAGGCAGAGCTTGGGGGACGATGGGAATTCAGTCTGGCTCTATATGAAGTCGTAGATGCTTATTAATCAAAGCATCCATGCAGAAAAGTCAAGTTCAGGGAGAGGTCCAGGCTGGAAATATAAATGTGGGAGTTTCTAGGGGGTGAACCCGGGAGACCACACGAGATCATCTAGGGAGCGTGTCGCTCCCCAGGTGAGCAAGTGAGCACTGGGCACCCAACATGGGATGATGGGGAGGGACTTGGAGAGAAGACTAGCCTGGCAGTAAGCCAACCGGGGCAGTGTGGGACCTTAGAAATTGAGTGGAAATTGAGTGCAAAACATGTTTCCAAGGGGGACAGTGATCAACTGTTTAAGCCCTTAGAGAGGTCCAATGATCGGAAGTCTGAGCAGCGACCACCGGGTATGAGCTGGTAGCATGGAGGACATCGGTGAGCATGGCCAGAGCAGTCGAGACGGGGGGGTGGAGGCAGGAGGCACAGGTGTATCTGATGGAGGCAAGAGAAAAGGGATAATGTCTGGTCTCTGCTTCTATGTGATTCGGGTGGACTGGGTGATGAGAAGAGCAAGCAAGCCTCACGCTAGCCTCTCTACTGGGGGATGTGTTTGAGATGTTCCATGCTCCAAAGCTTTAAAAGGTCTTTAAAATAAGGGAATGGGAGAAGAGGACTGGGCTGCAGGTAGAGACAATCTCTTAGAGTTTTAACGTGAAGCAGAGTAGGAACAAGGGTGGGAGCTGGAAGAGTGTCATGTAAAGAGAGCTGTGCTTTGTTCTAAGACGGGAGAAGTCCCAGTGTATTTACTCACTGGTAGGAATGCTCCAGCAGAGAAGGGGAAATTGGGTGGGGGCGGTGGTGTTTCAGAAGCGGTGTCCTTGATAGGCCAGAGCTGATGGGATCCACCACGGAGATGGTGGATCTCCACAGGAGCAAAACCCACCCGAGAAATCCCCCGAAGACGGAAGGCAGAATAGATGGCCCCAGGTACACGCAGGTGGGCGTATGCCATCGGTGCTCAGTGATTTGGAGAAGTAAGGTCATCAGCTGTGAGCGAGGGGGCGAGTGGTCATCAACCCCCTCTACTAGACCCCCAATGTTCCAGTTTCAGCACAGGAAAGCCCGCATCCTGAGGAGCCCCTCAGTCCCAAGCAAATGGGGACAACTGGTCACCCTACTGAGGACATATTAGCAGGCACAGCCCTGGCGGCTTGAGAGCATCTACCAAGGACGCTGCTGCTTGGAGCTGACCTCTGCACAGCCCCCAGATGCTCCTAGGCCTTGGGACTTCCCTGAGATCAGACGGGAGATCGAGACGGGGCCAGAATGCCCTAGAGGACCATTCCAGACTCTGCAGAAAGACCCCGAGGGGAAAGATCACCTCGTTCTGTCTGAATGACACTACTCGGGGACCTGGCTGGCTCCTGCCAGCCCTGCTGCCCAGCCAGACTCTCCGTGGGGTCTGAGACGGAAGCTAAGGCAGGAGGGAGTCCACACTACCTTCAAATGAACTAGGGGCGTCTAAGGAGGGTGCTGAGGTCAGAGCTGGAAGTGACCATCCCGATGCTAGTTCAGGAGTCTCAGCGATGAGGGGCAATGGCAGGGGCAGCACCACAGGTCTACGGATGGAGAGCAGCGATCCAGAGGGATGCGGCCGGGCTGGTGGCACCTGTCCCTTGAGCAGGGAACGAAGCCAGGGATGGGTCCTAACACACAGAAAGCCTACAGGTGTTAGCCAGTGATGAGCCCAGGTACAGTTCTAGAAGGAATCAGAGGCCAGGGCAGGGGAAAGCGAGGACCAGAGCCTTGGGGTCCGTGTGGTGGCTCGGTATAAGAGGCAGCAGACTTTTGGGTCAAGACGGGGTCCAAGGGATAACGCAGGAGTGGGTCTGAATAAAGCGGAGGGGCCAGTGAAAGCCAAGGTGAGGGTCTTGCTTCCACTTCCATAGCCCCCGCCCCACAACTATAGACAGCCCACCCTGGGGGCTGCCACGGCCACCTGTGGTGCCCAGGGTTCGAGACAAGGTCTTCAATTCTAGAAAAGAAAGAAGGGGCGGGCAGGCCACCGCTCACACACCTGGGCTTGAGCAGGAGCCTTCAGACAGACCGTCCCATGGATTGTGGTGAGAGGACCCGCGAACCATCACGGCAAAGAAATCCAGCTTCGTTATTTTCCCACTCTGGGAGCCAGGGGAGTGAGTGGGCTTTCCCTGAGCCAAGGTGTTCTGGGACTGGACTCCAGATAAAGCATAGAGCTCAGAAGGCATCTGGTCTCCATGGCAACGGAGAGCCGGGAAGTACAGCGAGAGAGAGGAGGCTGGGTCTGGCTTGCCTGAGATTGGCCTCTGAGAAGCCCCGGCCACCTGGGAACATTCTTTCCCGTACTTCTCTGTGGGCCCAGGTGGGCGGGAAGAAGTGGGAGCGGAGCAGGGAGGAGCTCTTGGGTTCCGGGCTGAGGGCACCGTAGATCCGAGCTGTCTGTGTCCTGGGGCAGCTCCCTTTGTTTACTCTCTGCCTGTTCCCGTTCACTCCTGATTAATGGCTAATACTGAGAACCAGGCTTTGACTCTGCGTGCTCAGCCTTATTCGGTGGTATTTGTTAGAATGGTGTCAACCTCGCCCAGTGGTTAATTGGCTCAAGTTGACTGCGTCAAAAGCAAAGATCTGTGTGACCGGTGAATTCCATGCCCTCCTGGTGAATCCATGGCTCAGCATCACTGCTGTTCAAACAAGAAGAAACGAGGCAGAACGAAACCCAGTACCACACCTTGGGGAGTTCCCAATTGGAGACTTCCATGTGTGAGGTCAGCCATCTTGGTTAAAGGCAGCTCTTCCACAGAGTCCCCTTTCCTACGTGGGTCCTGCTGACAGGAACACCCATGACCCCTCCCCATCCTGGGGAAGGGGAAGAAAGGACGCTACATCCCTCCTCAGTCTTATTGAGGACCGTCTTCAGCTAGATTCATTTGGGTAGCATGAACCTTGCTGATGGACCTTGAGGAACATGGTGCCCACCAGAGCCAACTTCTTGAGCCATCCAATGGTCCACTTATAAGGTAGAACCACCCTCTTTGCCATCGGGAGACCCACTCGGAGGCATTGAGGGTATCCATCTACAAGCTGACTGTCAGGGCAGTGGTTGGGTTGGGTTGAAACAGCACACACTGATGGGTATTAGGGCAAATAAACCATCATCGAGTTCATGCTACCTCGGGAAATCATGGTGTTGAGGAAACAATCCCCATTAATGCTTGCCTGTGGGCCTGCCGCCATTGGCCCACATGGGCTGCCAGGCCAGTCTGCTGGGACAGTCCGCTGGCTGGTGTAAAGAGGGGAGAGGTGACTCAAGGTCAGGGGTTCGGGATGAACTGGGAAATTACCTTGGGAAATTCCAACTCACCTGTAAGGCCCTTGGATGTTCCGCTCAGAAGAGGAGGATGGATATCCCTTGGTCTCCAGCAGTGAGGCAAGAAAGACATCTTGTTGATAGGTTGAAATCAGGGAAGCATCGCTCCTTAGCGAATTCCAGCCTGACTCCTTTTCTGCTCAGGTAGGAGGGGAGCCCAAAGGAAACCTGGAGCACCCCAAATCTCAGTGGGCCCCTGAAGTCTCCATTGGGAGAGGATAAAGGATCAAGTTCTTGGGTTTTCCCAGAGGCCAGCGTGCTCAGCCAGAGGTCTAGCAGCTCTGGGCCACGTTCTGCTTGCTTTCTACTTGCTTGCTAGTGCCAGATCGGAGTTTTCTCCTGCCATGACCCATGACCCACGTTGGCCCCAGGGGCAAGTTCGTGGCCAGTGCATCATCTTCCTGGCACTGGTCTTGGCAATGACTGGTCATCCAACTTGGGAATCTCCCCTTCGCAGGAGCCAGCCCTTGGCGTTGGCTTTCCCTCATTCTCTGCTGCCCAATGCCAAGAGTCTCAGGAACCCTGAGAGTGAAGCTATGAGGCCATCAGGCCTGGGAAGGTGCCGGGAGTTCCATCATCCCTACACCAGCGGGAGTCTGTGGCCAGGATTTCACGGTGGCCCCGAAGTGGGCCAGAATACCGATGATTTCAGTTCTCAGGGGCACCACCACTCTCTGGAACATAACAGAATTCTGTGACTCAACTTCTGTTCAGATTATGGATGTGGCAGGATAATGACAGGCCAGACTTTCCTGCCTGGCGTCACGGGCTCGGCCTCAGTCTTCCTGGCCTCCGGGTGGTGATGCAAACTTCCTTTCTTAAATAACGGTGGAAGGAGGAGTGCGGTGAGAAGAAGAGGGTCACTGGTGTCAGACAAGCTCATTTAACTCCTGGCTCTCCACCACCCCCACTAGCCCTGTGACTTTGACCTCTGTGACATTCATCTATAAGATAAGGTAATGGTCCCACCTGCCTCCGTGCAGATCCTATGAGATAACAGGCACCGGAGCACTGAGCTCAAGCAGTGGGAGCTCTTCATATTATCCGTGGCTTAAAATGCTGAAGAATCTTACTCCCCAAGGGATAAGGCTAGGGCTGCAGTATTGGGATTTCCTAGGAGGTAATTAGAAATAAAGACTCCCAAACCTACTAGATCTGCATGTCAGCAAGACCTCCAGATGCTTCCCATGCACGTAAAAAAGTCTGAGCAGCATCACCCTTGAGGGGTTTCAAGTTCAAGTGCTGTCCTCTTAATGGTCTTCAAGGTCACTTCCATTTCTGAGACTCTTTTGCCATGAAGTCTCTGCATATGGGAAGCCAGGTGTCCTGCAGCTGGGGAGGGAGAGAATTCCTCCTTAAGGGGAATACCTGAGCTCCGAACGGTGATGCAAAGACACATCCTAAGACTTGAGCAACCTGTCCCGGATACCGGAATCATGGGGCTTTGCCCATCTCGGTGAAACTTAGTTATAGGTTGAGCAAAGATGAGTAAAATAATGCCTGGCTTCTGGAAGTACTGTCCCTACCGTACCTACCCTGGGGGCTGGGGGGACGGGGCGGGGGGGATGAAGGGATTTAAAGGAGGAAAATCTTTTCTCCGAGAGGAGGAGTCCTAAATGGGCTCCTATGGGAGATGGGAGTTGGGTCGGTCCTTGTAGGGCAGGAAGAATGTGACTAGCCAAGAGTGGGCAGGGTCGGCATTGCAAGTAGGGGACAAGGGCACAGAGATGGAAACGCCAGTGTGACAGGGCATAAGACCCCTTTTGCAGAGTATGGGGGGGTGGTGGGGGCCTTGGGACGCCAGTATGGGGGGCAGCTGGAAATGGCCCTGGAAAGGTGGGTTGGAGGCAGTGTCCTAAATCCTGCCAGGACCAAGGGAGACAAAACATAGGCTGAGGTCAGAATCCCAGCCGGTTATCACTGCCCATCTTCTCCTGCTATGTTCTACTCTTCTGCCTTCAAGAATAAAACTTAAGTAAGGGGCACCTAGGAGGCTCAGTTGGTTAAGCATCCGACTCTTAATTTCGGCTCAGGTCATGATCTCAGGGTTATGAGATCGAGCCCCGCATCGGGCTCTGTGCTCAGTGGGGAGTCTGCTTGGGATTCTCTTCCTCTGCCCCTACCCCCACTCATGCTCTCTCTCTCTCTCTCTAATACATAAAAATCTTTAAAAAAAAAAAAAAAGAACAAAATTAAGCAAAACTGGAACATACGAAGCAGGCCCCTCTGTGAGGCAGACTCCCTGAGCAGAGATGGACGTGGCAAACTTAGAGTCAACTCCCTGCCTCTATTTCCCCCACAGTGAGTGTCCACCCTGCATGTCCATCATGGCGCCTCTGACTGCAGAGCCGAAAGAAATCAGGTGGGCTCATGGAGCCATTGCTCCATGGAGACTCCGCTATCCCCACACCCATGGGTTTTCTGACTTATAGCCTGGAAAGTGTCCCTGTGTCAGGCCTGCTTCCTCGAGCAAGCCGGAGCCTGGGAGGTCTGTAAGGCTCCTTGTTCTCCAATGACCGTGGGATCATCCCAGGAGGAGACACCTCCTGATGTGAACTATGGTGAGGACTCAGGCAGGCAGACTCCTCCCACAGAAGACCTTTGACTTGGAACACCCCCGAGTATTCCCAGAGTGACCCAGCCCACACTCTGTGACACCTCCAGAAAGATATGCGTCAGGCTAGAGGGAGGTGATGTCTTTTCCCCGGAGGTTCACAGCAGATGGTTTGTACCTGAAGGCCTTTCCAGCAGCAATGTGTGCATGTGCAGTTGGGTTCACAGGGGCCAGGAGCTTATTAAGGATTCATTCCTTGAATAGGATGGATGTCAGACGCTTCTTCTCATCATCTGCTTCCCAGTGAATCCTTTCTCTTCTGCCCTGGGAGAGTCATTCTGGGGGAGTGTAATGGTTTTCTGTTTTTTTGCTGAGAGCACTTCAACCCAGATGCCCAAGACTTGCATCCATTCAACAGGAATATGGATGCCAGCTGTGTCCCGATTGAATCGTGGCAGATTCGACAGAAACTTAACGTTTGTGCAGATGAGTTGAGCAAGGGGGTTCAAGTAGCATCCTGCATGCTGTCCTTGGGAATCTCTCCTGCCTCACCACTCACATCCAAGTGCACGTCCATTCCGTTCCACTCTGGTCTCCTGACCTTGCTCACTCTGGTCTCCTGAACTTTTTTCTTTTTAAGATTTTATTTATTTATTTTGAGACAGAGAGAGCAAGCTGGGGGAGGGGCAGGGGGAGAGGGAGAATCTCAAGGTGACTCTACACGCAGCAAGGAGCCCCACGTGGGGCTCAGTCCACAAGGGTGAGATCATGACCTGAGGCAAAATCAAAAATTGGATGCTTCACCGACTGAGCCTCCCAGGGGCCCCTGCTTGCTCCGTTCTTAACCCAACATCCCAGTCCATGACTCCCTCTCCTCCCTTTTAGACAGCTCTCCAAGGCCTCATGGATGGAGTTTCATGCTTGCCCCCCACGTCCCGTCCTCTGCTGAGCCGCTAGAGTGATCTTATTCTAACCTGATTTAACCTGATTTAATCCTAAATATACCTAACCTCACCTGAAGCTTAGACCTCTTGTCGTGCTTTGCTTTATAAAACCTCAAAGGCTCTCTCCTGGAGCCCGAGTCTTAAATATTCACCCTAACGTGTGTCAGGACAGCGTTTGTGCGTCATAAAAATACTGAGCTTAGGGGACGCCTGGGTGGCTCAGTTGACTGAGCATCTGACTCTTGGTTTCGGCTCAGGTCATGATCCCAGAGTCATGGGACTGAGCCCCGCATCGGGCTCCGGGCTGGGCGTTGAGCCTACTCTCCCTCCTTCTTCCTCTGCCCGCTCCTACTTGCTCCCTCCCTTAAAAACAAAACAAAACAAAAATACTGAGTTCAAAACTCTTATATGGCAATGTATGTATCCTCTTCCTTCCTTCCTCTGTCCCTCTGTCAACAGCATGACTCAGGAGCAAAGCAGACATGGGGGCAGGCAAGGCCAACACTGTTTGGTCTCTGTGTACTGCTATTCGCTGCACTCCAATAAAAATTGGGCTCCTGCCTGTTCTTCCCACTCTAGGGCCTTTGCACAGACTGTTCTTTCTGTCTGGCAGGTTCTTCCCTTGTGGTCCTTATCTCCTCATGGTTCAGGAACCAATCTCCATTGGGGTCCATGGTTCAGACCAATCTCCTCATGGTTCAGGTCTTGGCTTGAATCTCCCTTCTACGAGTTAGTCTTCTTGGCCTTCACATGGCACTCAGACCTTGCATTATATTTTCTGAATTCATCCTTTAAGTTTCCTTTTCCATCCTCTTCAAACGGTTGTTTTAATTTGCATGATTCCTTGCCTGATACACATC
>CM053619.1:2898504-2932428 GCA_028646535.1 Procyon lotor
GGGGGGGGCACTTGGCAGGCACTGGTCCTTAGCGATTTTGAAACCTAACTGAGCAGACATTGTGAGGAGCAATGGACGTGCCAAGCACCCAGATGCAGGGAGAGCCAGGTCTGTGGGGAGGTAGTATGGAGTGTGTCACTTCTGGGCAGAACTCTCGGGCGCCGAGTAGGCCTCAGTAAGGGAACACGCAGTGTTGACGGGAAGGTGTAAGTTCATCCCGTGGGTCAAGGTCACACAAGTATTTGGAGTGCTGGTAGCTGCACCCTGTGGAGAGAATCATGGCCTCACAGCCTCCTACCCTTGAAATTGGAGCCCTGAAGCAGCTCCCTCGTGGAGAGGAAGGGTTTAAAAGAACTCACACCATGCAGCTTGGGGTCCCAGAGAGGGGGCACCCCGAGAGCCCACATTTCTGGGTGAGCACACTAATGCAACTAAGGCTTCATAAAGCATTCTACCTAAAATTCACACTCCCTGGGATCACTCAGGTGGAGAACACTCACTCCCAAGGCCAGGTTTCCTTGGAGAAAGTCCAGGAGCCATCCGGGAACAGAACGGGGTCCGTGCAGGTGTCTGCACACTTTATCTTTTCCCGTGGGCGCAGATGCTTCTCAGGAGCCATTAGGAAGCATAAAGTGCCAAGAATCTGATTGGATCCCTTTTCACACAACTGGCAGTTGGCAGGTCTGGGGGCTCGTTCTAGAAGTTTCGTAGGGGAGCACAACGGAACTGCTGTCCCTGGTACTGCAAGCTGGATTCTCAGGAGAGGTCGGAGACTCAGGGATCTCCATGCCAGGCGTCTCTGGAGATGCCCAGGCACAGCGGGCTTGCCTGAGTCGAGACAGGTGTGGGCGTGGAATGCCTGGGACACGTTTTGGGGCCCAGCCAGCCTCTTCTCCGTTTGGACTAATTGGTTTCTCTTTTGTTTTATGGAACTCGACAGCACTGGTTGTGGCTTTCGTGGTTGGCTACCCCCGGTAGCACCTAATTACAGAGGAGATTTTTTTAAAGCAACAATGAACGCATTTTCTAAATATGTTCTCAGTCCCTTCCCTCCCTGGGTAATTGGAAAGAAAGCAGGGCGGGCTTGGTGCTCCCAGGGGGCTCCTGTCGATCAGTCCCAGGCAGGTCCCACCGGGGCCACTCAGGAGCACAGTTCCCCAGAAACCCCGAGGCAGGGATGGCAGGGAGGGTGCCCGAGGCCCCAAGGCCAGACCCCAGGCCCGTAAGTCTCTCACACCTGCTTTCCTCGTGAGGGCTGGGGCACCCCTTGAGAGCTAGCTAGCAAATTACACACCTCAGCCAAAGAAGCGAGATCCTCTGTCAAAATAAAAATAAAAATATCGAGCGGCTTCTGGGGAGATCAAAGCCAGACTCAGTCGAAAGCTCTTGGTAAAGGTGATTCTGAGACTCTTCTTTGTTCTTTTGGATGAGAAGGGTAGTTGCCCTAGGAACAGCATACTTACTCACCTGCCTGGTTGTTCCTGTATTCATTCCATGCACTTGACCCCATGCTAGACAAGGGAAGGGTCTATCGCCCAGAACCTGCTTGGGCAAGGAGAGGCACCGGGGGTCCAGAGCAGGGTCCCCTGAAATGGGCCCCCTGAAACCCAGGAGGAGGATTGAGACCGTCCAGAGACTTTGTGACTCTGTGCCCCCAACACCCTACTGGCTCAGACATCACAGTCCTTCCAGCTGCCTCTCAGCGCAGGAAGAGGAAAGAAGTTACCTGTGGTTAGCTCACTCCACTATTTCCTTATGTCTGGCTGGCCGCCTCCATCTGCCCTCTCCCTGCTTAGAAAGGCCAGGAACTCTCTACCAATTACGAGCCGCAGGCCAGACGCGGAAGGAGTCAGTGTGAGGCATGAATCACAGGGACTTCACAACTGGAGAGATGTTCTCATAACCAGCGAAGGATGCTCAAGGACACACGGAAGTGCCCTGTTGCACTGGGCGTGCGTTTGTGTGCACACGCGCATGCGCGCGCACACACACACACACACACGGACACACACAGGAGCACAAGGAGATGTAAACTCTTGGCCCCTCACCTGTCCTTTCCGGAGACTTGCATTGAAGTCGTGCATCACCTGCACAGCACCAGAATGACCTCACCTTCGGGCTCATGTTTAATCTCCATCTGGCCCTGAGGCCATTAGAAGGGGCTCTGCAGGCCTCCCACGAAATCCCTGGGTCACCTCATGCCCCCCATCTCAGGGGAACCTGAGGTTCCCAGAAGGAACCTTGCTTCTGGGCCAAGAGGGAAGCATCTGCCTCCCTCCCCAAGTTTCTGCACAGAGCAGAGAAATACTGCCCAAATCTCTCCATCACGGGCCCTCTGTCCGACTTGACCTGCACAGATTCACGTCCTAATCGATCGACGTGCTCATCTATAATTCTGTTCGGCTCCCAAGGGGATTTCAGATGCATGGCTCCGATGGACACATATCAAACTCAAGAGCAGTTGAATCACCCCCCCCCCAAGGATGTTGTTGAGATGCCAATTCCAATCCAGACCTAGGGTGGGCCTGTGACTCAGCATTTCTGACAAGTCTCTGGGGTTGCTGCTGGCCCTGGGACAAACTTGAGGCAACAAAGTTATGGAGTTAAGGTTCTCAGCACGGGGTGCACCCGAGACTCCTCTGGGGAGCTTTTAAATATCTTCTTGCCCAGGCTGAACCCTACCCAACTAATTCACAGTTTCTGGGTCTGATGCCCGTTTCTAAATCTTCCCAGGTGATCCATTTACGCAGCCCCAGTTGAGAACCCCTGGTGTAGGAGCTGTTTTCTAGCAGAGGAGGCTCTGTGCTCAGCTGCTTAGCTCTCATCCCAACCAGGACCAGCTACCTACTCTCCAAAATCCATTTTCCAACCAGCTGGGCACTGCGTACTTTTTTCCCCAGACGGCTAGACAATACATATTATCATCACAGAAGAGCTCGTCAACACATCTCCCTCTCTACAGATAACCGATGGCAATATTAACAGAGACCGTGGATCGGGTACATTCTCTTCACACAGAAAATTAATTCTCAGTTGTCGGCGAATGGTTTCTTGGCTTCGCTCCCTCTCCTGGAGAAGTCGCCATTGGGCAGTTACACAACCCCATGGCCATGTGGTGTGTAGACACACCACATGCCTGGGATTAACCTCTTACGCAACCCCTCCATTTCTGACTTGGGATCATTTTTGACCTCTTGGTCCTTCCTTAAGAACCCTAAGGAATGAGGATCTTGCTTCCCTACATCTTCCACCTTCTTCAGTATCGTCTGTGTTTTTGAACTTCTGTATCTAGCATAGCTCGTGAAGCCTTTGCCCACCTTTGTTGACCTGAGGGGCTCTTACCTGTCTTTCAGCTCCTGCTGTCTGGGCTTTGGGAGGACCGCATCTCCTCAGACCAAGATAGGCACCACCATTCTAGGCACCTCTGTGCTCTCCCAGCGGTCCCTGGGGCTGTCTGTTATAATCCTCAGTATATGGTGCAGTATATGCTGATTTCCTAACCTGCTTCTAGACATGAGCTTCTCGACAGTGGGGGTGGCATGCCCACTTCTCAGTCTACACCGTCTCGCACAATGCACAGAACATAGCAGAAGCTCGAACAGCATTTATCAAATAAACCAATGGTTCCTCTCCTGTTTCTTTTCTCTCTTTCTTTCTTTTTTCTTGTTTTCCTACTGCGTTGTATAAAAATGTACAGAAACCGATCTGCTTTAGCATGATTCTGACTGGCATATTTGCTCAAACCAGTCCATACCCAACGAGAGTATAATTGGAATACCCAGTCCTTCCAAAACCCTGCCCATCATTCCACTGTGTAAATAGGCACAGGTGATTGGTTCTAATCAAAGTCATTAGGGTGGTTCTGGAATGATCCTGCTGCCATATGTAGATAATTATGGCAGAAGTCTAAATTTTGGATGCTAGCCAATCCAAATAGCATTAGCATGAAGAATTTGCATAGAACAAAAGGAGAAGGATGGCACAGTATTTGGACATAAATAATAATGACTGGTATTTATATAGCATTTTCTATGTGGCAGGCATCCTCTCAGTGGTTTCCATATATTAGCTCATTTACTCAATGGAGCAGCCCTATGAGAGAAGTACTCCGTGGTATAGGTGGGTAAACTAAGGCCTCAGGAGAGTAGGTAACCTGGCCAAGATTATACAGCTAGTAGTAAATGGTAGGTCTCTGTTGGGACCTGGTAGATTAGTTTCACATCTGTGCTCTTAGGGAAGAGCACACTGCAGTAGAGAGTGGGCTCCTTCTAGAAAAGAGCATCAATCTCATGTCTCAATGTGATTCTTAGCCCATGGTTCATGTGTTAGTGACTAAGAGACCTAACTTGATCCCTGGAGCCAGAACAGACCTCTTATTAGAGTAGCAGGCCTCAAATCTTAGGTATACCAGTTGACTTTCTTTCTCTCTCAAATATGCACACACACACACACACACATACACACACAGGCATACTCATCTGTCAGGAAGGAGAGACTCAGGAACCTTCAATGGACGGCTTATCTATAAATGCAAAATAATTTTTTTTTTTCGGAACAAGAACAGTGATGCTATTTTCCTACAATTTTATTTCCTTTGGATATTAGATTGGCACACCAGAAAAAGGCAGTTTGGCTGGTGAACCCTGATTCTGAAAGACTTCTATTAATGATACCTCTGTCTGTCCTTACTTGATGGTTCTTTTGGGGTCAGCCAGGAAGCTAAGTCCTCTTCCCCCATGAAGAAAATTAGAATGAGGGGTCCTTGTCCCATAGTCCCTGTGAAACGAATTGGCCTTCACTTCTGGTTTTTCACCTTTCGTGAGAACCATTTTGTTGGTGACGTCACATTTGAAAAAGTAGTCAATATTTTCGCATGGCCATTTCTTCCAAGATGTGGTCTCCCTGATTATAAACAAATACGATGTGATGTGCTCAGACCAGGTAGACGCACTGCCTCTCTCCATCTCTGAGGTCAGTAGAAGAATCTGGGAGCTGAGAACTCTATAAACTATCATAAAGAACTGAGATGTATAATTAGATCATGCTTCTTAAGATACGATTTCACCCAAGTCGATGGATGCGAAGGGTACATTATTTAAGTATCATGCTCTCAAAGGATATTCCAGCCAGTAAGTTAGCTAGGAATGGAGCTCTGTACCAGGCATAAAGTCAAATTGTAAGGAGCTCGACATAAGCCGCCAGGAAATTGAAGCCATTCATTTATTAGACCCCAGAAAAACACTTCCCCAGTGTGCAAACCATTATTTGCCCATTGATCAAGGCAGGTGGGATGGGTTGGAGGCTGATGATTAATTCAGATGATTCTTACTTAGAGGAGCTCAACTGTCTTCCTTGCTATGATATTAAAACAGAAGACTCTGAAAGTTAATTCAACCAGGGACTTTAATCACCCAGGGTGATAGGATGCACTGAGATACTGTAAAGATTGGGGCCTCTGTCAATTTCAAATGTTATTGCTTTTAACAGGGGCCATTACAAGACTCACAGAGCAAATGGAACAGGCACAGTGTGATCTTTAAAATTAGTTACAAAGATCAAAACATTAAAAAGAAAAAAAGCTGGAGTGATTTTTTTCTGAGCATAAAAATGTATCCTTTCAGAAAGAATTAATTTGATAAAATTACTCATTAGGTCCGTCTATCGTTGTGTCATTATAGCTGTAGAGGCTAAAATAACTTCAACTTTTTGAAGAAGCCAGTACAAAATCTAAAAGTTACCTAATTAGGTCAGACCGTAACCAACTTGCCTTTCCATTACTGGTCTTTGGAGGATATTAGTTATGATTACCCTCTGTTGGTTTGAGGAAGTTAGTGTTTCTTGGGGGTGTCATCCCAACCGTGTATGGATAACCTCATAAAGGATCAGAGTTTCGGGTCCCCACCTTCCCCCCCAGACGAAACCACCACAGTTGACCTGGATAAACCAATGGTCGTGACCTAATGTGTTACTTTTAATACACATATCTCGGGTCATTTTCCTTTCTCTGAGTCCTGGGCCACCAAGATGAAAGGTTTATATAACATTGGAAAGAAAGTGGTAAGAAGGCATAAGCTCACAGAATTCTTTGTGTTGGTGGAAGAGTTCAGCTCTCCTCATCCCCTTCTGTTGGCATAGCCACAAGCTGTGGGTTAAGACCCAGGAGACTTTTAATCTTCCAGAAGTTCAAGCACTTTCCTTGATTTTTAGACCTTCCTGTAAACCAGCCTTGACTCCCCAAAGTTGCAGTCCATAGAGGCAGGCTCTAGCAAGGACAGCTAACTTAAGTTGGTTCTGACCTTGCCTTTGCAGCATGAATCCCCCTGACCTGTCACCAAGGAGGCTAGATGAGTTTACTCAGTTCCCTGAAGCAATATCAATTCTTAACCATCGCTTTGTGCCCAAAGGTTCTTCACCTCGATCTTGTTCAGACTCATAGCAACTCTACAGGTTAAGTACAAATGAGGAAAAGTAAGCTCAGAGAGATCGAGCACCTTGCCCAACATCACACAGTTCCTAAGGGGCAGAGCTAGCATCTGAGCTCAGGTTCAGTTAGTGCTGGGGTTAGGATAAGGTCTAACAGTAAAGTCCAGCATCTTCCCTGGCCCTCTCTAGGAAAGTGGGTCACCCAGTACACTGCCCTTCAATAACCCACTGATCATGTGGAAAGTTTCGTAGGTGGATGTGAATCAGTCTTCCCTTGGTGCATCCGTTAGGTCTGGGATGCCCCAGGAATGCACTATGCCAGCCTGGGTGGTTCTAGGGATAGATAAGGAGGTAGTGATTGTCCAAGTATGGCCCTTAGAACCTTCAGCATCAACAGCCCCTATGAACATGTTGGCAATGCGCCTTATCAGACCCCACTTGAGACTTACTAAGCAGAAACTCTAGGGGTGGGGTCCAGGGATCTGGATTTTGGCAAGTTGTCCTATCCTGATGGTTCTCCTGCATAGACAAGGTCTGAGAACCACTGGTCTGACCACTCCATCTTGGGGAGTGCAATGGCTGTTTCCTCTTCCTCTCTGTCAGGTGATCAGGATTTTCTTCTGGGTACCTGAGGTTTTATTCAGCACACACATGCCTCTAGGAGCCCATTAGGTATGTTCAAGTGTCTCCAGGCTTTCTGGGATACAGGGACTTAAAAAAATTAGGAAGAATCAGAAAAGTTCCGCCTCTCCCTTCCATTTTCTCTAATAAATGCCCACCACTCTATGATTCCCCTTTGCAAAAGGAACACGGTTTTCTTGTGGTTTCCTGGAATTGCCCCCACACACACAAGGATATTTGGAGAAGATAAGAAAGAGATTATTTCTGAGTGTGTGAGGCTGTTGCTTATTAACAGCAAGTTGTAGTGGAAGGATGAGCTGTGGAGACCTATGAAATTGTGGTTAAATATCATCTCTACTTTACTGGCTTTGAGACTTTGGGAAGGAGTCCGTTCAAATCTCCCAACTTTTTATTTTCCCCCCATTTTTGATGTAAAGAAAATAATACCACGTAGGGCTGTTGTGGGAATCATACAATGTGGGAGGTGCCTGGCACAGTGCCTGACATCTTGTAAATGAATAACAACCATTATTATCGAGAATGAAATGGTCTTATTTTCTTGGGAGTCGAGGTAAGGAAGCCTCTGGGTAAACGTGGTGTGTGTTCCCCAGGGATCAAATTTATTTCTTGGTAAGTTATAGAAATGTGGTATATTAAAATCAGGATTCTGTTGAAGCTCTTCTACATGGTTTTGAATTTTGAATGGAAAGCATGTCTTGAAGAAAATCTGGACTTCAGAAAACTGGCTTCATCGCTTTATATCCTATCCTTTCTGGCAGCCCCACCCCTGAGTATCATGTCCCTCCCCTTTGCCCTTATTCATACCTCCCAGGAGCAATGTGGAAAGCACTAGAAAGGAGGACTCTGACCAGTGGGTGAAAGCCGTAAGTAGGCAGATTACAGTAGAGCTGGATGTCACTTTCTAACAATTAGGGAGAGGCGCTCTGTGGTAATGGGGAGCTTGCCAGAGATGTCCTAAGTGGGGTTTATGGGAGATCGATAGGAGTTGGTTACTCCCACATCCTTCTCAACCGTGAAAGCCTTCTGGATAGGATTCTCACCCAGTTGGCTCTTCCCCTAGCAGGTCCACAGATAACACTGGTGCCTATTTGAATGAGTAAGTGGATGAATGGATGAGCAGCCCCTTTGATTCTCAACCCCCAGGCCACTGTACCATTCTATACCCGCCATCCCTGAGCAGCCTAACTCCACTCGGACTTTCAGTAACACCCTCACCTTCTGATTGGGATTATGGTGAGCTGAAAGTAACAGAAAACCAGCCTTGAACCAAGAAGAGCTTATTTACCTGACAAAACAAGGAGTCTTGTTCTTTCCTCATGGTTGCTTAATGGCTGCAGAGTTCCGGCTATCACATCATCCTGGCATTCGAGGGCAGAAGAACAAGGATGCGAGGAGAGTCATGCCGACAGATACCCACTTCTGCCTCCGTGTCACTTCTCCATGGCTCTTGACATACCATCCCAAATTGGGACATTAGCAACCACCATTTATTTGACTCACATCTGTGGGGGGAGGCAGCTGGGGCAGGCACAGCTGGACATGGGTTTTCTCTGTGGGGTTTCCTTATGGGTCAGCAGGGTGGGTCAGCCTCTGGAGGGGGCACCACACCACGTGCCTGTCAGGCTCCCCGGGGCTAGTTTCCAAGAGAGGGCAGAAGCAGCCTCAGGACCAGTCCATCACTTTGCCTCATCCATGGGCCAGAGCAAGTGACAAGGCCAGTTCAGCGTCAAAAGCTGGAAAAACAGACGCCACCTCCTGATGGGAATGACTGCAAAGTCACAAAGCACAGAGATGAGCTTCCACAGAAGACCGGAAAAGGGAGGCCATTCATGGAAGGCAGACTCATTAGCCAGGACTGAAACTGGCAAAGCGCCTTCCTTCCTGCCTCTCCCCTCCCCCTCCACTTCTCTTTCTTTCCTCTAAGCTTTACCAGACCCTGTAATAATGACAAGCCAGGGGAAAAGCATGCTGAGAAAGGGTGCTGGGACAAAGCACTCTGCGTAACCAATATGTTATTGAACCCCCATCCTTGACTTTGTTAATAAAGTTCTTCTTGGACCCGCATCCCTATTAGACTGTCAGAAACCTCAGCCCCAGTGAATTCCTGCGGATATACCCCTAGAAGCATTCATTCGGCCCAGCGAGCCCTCGAAATGGGTTCCTGTTGAGGTGTAAGGAAAGGGGAGTAACATGGACAAAAGGGCCTCTTTTCTTTCCGCCGCCCCTCCCAGCCATTGAAATGTCAGTCAGCGCTAATTCTTGCAAAATATCTGTGAGTACAGAAGGGCCACCTTCCCCGCTGTGTTCCTAGCTCTCCCTAGAAACATACTCTGTGATAAGGTATGAAAGGAGACCTTCAAAAACCTACATCTAATAATACGTCTCCCTAAGGATTTTTACTTGAAAGCCAAGTGATTTGTAAATGGCACGTAGGTAAATAATCAGTCTGGATGCAGATACTTGCTAGCTACATTGGCGTTTCAGGGAATATACATATATTGTATATATGTGTGTGTGTGTATGTATATATACACACACATGCACACACACACTCTGAAGATAAAGAAGGTTATTATTCACAAAGGAAAAAAACTAATAAGCTCATGATCTGAAGTTTATAAAATAATAGTGAGCATTTCTCGTGTACTTATTATGTACTTGGTCAGGTGCTAAGTATTGGCATAATCTTTTTTTTTTTTTTTTAGATTTTATTTATTTATTTGACAGAGAGAAAGATAGAGCACAAGCAGGGGGAGCAGCAGGCAGAGACGGAGGGAGAAGCAGGCTCCCTGCCAAGCAGGGAGCCAGATGTGGGGCTCGATCCCAGGACCCCAAGATCATGATCTGAGCCAAAGGCAGATGCTTAACTGACTGAGCCACCCAGGTGCCCTACAATGATAGTCTGATTTAATTTTCAAACTCTCTAACAAAGTAGGAAATATCCCTGTGTTCACATAGGAGGAGTCTGATGCACAGGTCCAGAAGATATATTTTCCAAGATCATCCCGGAAGAATCAGGATTCAATTTCATCTCTGTCTGACCGTGAGCCCTTATTCTTAACCATGAGAACACACCGTGTTCTATTTATTTATAATCCATGGTGCAAAACTAATTAGAGTAAGCTGAGAAAAGAATTCATGCTTCCTAAGTATCCGCTGACAGTCTTGACTGATGGAGCCTATGCTTGTGTGAGAGCTAAGACACTCATAATTCAAACAAATGTGTAAGTTACTCAGGGCTCCAATGACCACGGTGTTGTTCAGCAAAGGAGAATTTATTACTTAAAATGGATGATTATCGATAATTGTAAAAGGTGTAAACAAGATCTTTATTAATGAAGCGGTTCATTAGCTACATCAGTTTTGCATATCAAACTCCATTTATAGGTCGGGTGCTTGTGGTGGGTTTTGCTATTGTTTATTGCTCGGTTTTTGTCTCTGCGCCATAGGTTTTGGTGCCCTCCAACGGATTAGTGTTTTCCAAACCATGTTCCACAGAATATTACCTTTATGATGTGTTTGTAGGTATCCCATGAACAAAAGAAAAGGTCCCACAGTCAAATAAATTTATAAAAGGTAGGACTCGTTAACATTTAAAGTTTGTTGCTTTCCTGCGTGACTTATCAGAGCCTTTTGGATAGTGCAGTCTGCATCATGGCCCTCCGAGATGGCAGTAGAGTTGGCTTGGTTGGCCATACATATTGGATGATGGGAAATACTATTTGATTAGGGGTCAGTCTGATCTCATTGTGGCTGGTTGGAGTTCGTAAATGAGAGCAGACCTGTAGAAATCTCCAATCCCACTCATGCATACCATGTCTCATGTGTTTTTAAATTAGTTTCTTCCCATCCTTCTAAAAATTCTTTTCAGTTTTAATGAGAATTACTTTGTTTTTAGAGATTTAGAACTTCCAGGGGCAGCTAGCTGGCTCAGTTGGACGAGCATGTGACTCTTGCTCTTGGGATTGTGAGTTTGAGCTCAAGAGGGGTTATAGAGATTACTTAAATAAACCAAGATTTAGGACTTCCCATGTTTGTTTATCTAAAGAAACATAATTTATATGTTAGCTTTTAAAGACCAAAGCACATTTATTTGGCTCTTTGTGTATATCGATTATGTACAAAAGTGTGATATCTCCTCGCTTAGATATCACTTCACATTTCTGGTGCCAAATTTGAGAAAGAAAACTCAACTGGAGGAGGAAGCCACAGTTTCTGGAGGGATTGTCTTGTGTAAGTCCTTCTTATGTCTGACTTAACCCTTTCACAAGCCCTGGAGGTGGGTCTTCGTGTCTTCACTTTGCAACTACAAAATCTGCATCTCAGAGATACCAGACCATTTAAGTTCACACAGATAATAAGCATAAGAATCAGGATGTGAACCCAGATCTATCTGACCCTAAAATGTGTATTCCACTGCTTAGGTTAAAAAAAAAATGCCAAAAGAATGAACATAAAATGATAGGAAAGTTACCACTTGGAAACAGATATGATTGACAAAGGAATAGTAATAATAGTAATGACTGCTATCATTTTATTCCTGGGGGACTGAAGAGGCTAAAAGAGATGATAACCAGTATCTATTCAACCAGAGAGAGTAGGAAACTCATCTAGCCTGTTCGCTAGATTTGAAAAGTGGGACTGGTCCTTAAAGCTTGACTAGGATTATTTTCAAAAAGATCAAGCTATTAATTAAGAAAATAGATAATAAGGGGTACCTAGGTGGCTCAGTGAGTTAAGCATCTGCCTTCTGCTCAGGTCATGATCCCAGGGTCCTGGGACCGAGCCCTGCATGGGGCTCTCTGCTCAGTGGGGAGCCTGCTTCTCCGTCTGCCCCTCCCCTCACTTGTGCTCTCTCTCTTTCTATCAAATAAATAAATAAAATCTTAAAAAAAAAAAAAGAGGTGGTAAAATTCTTACCTGTATCGGCAGGAAGAGAGGGCTTATTCGAAAAATAGGAAGTGGATGAAAGAAGTTGTTGGGTACAATATTGAGTAATTAGTGTCTGGAATTTCTAATGGCAGGATTATGTAAGATGATGGTGCTTTTCACGACATACCTTTTGGTACCATCTGATAACCAAGTCATTCCATGAAATGGCACTGCAGGTGCACCTTGGGATGTTGACAAAACAGGGAGACACATTTGGCTTTTTATAGACGGGGGCCACTTAGGAGATGTCACCTTTGCTCATATCAGGATTTAGCTAAGACACTTCAAATCATCTTTTGTCAAAGTCACTGTTGTCATTCTGGCCACGGTAGGAATAGAACTTCTAGAAGTTGAGCTAGAGAAAAAAAAAAAAAAAAGAAGTTGAGCTAGAGTATGGGTCTTTTGGGAAGCAAAATACTAGATCAGCAGCTGAGATGGATGTTCCCATCTGAATAAATCCAGCATCTATTATTTGATCAGGGATGAGATCTAGGACTTAGCTTGGTTATTTTTAAGGGAAGGGTGACAAGGGGGAAGGACTTGAGAAACAAACATCAGCGTGCCCTCACTATCTTGTGAGCAAGGGGTACAGGTAAAGATAAGCTACACATGGCCTCCAGCTTGAAAACAAGCAAATGCCTTCCAAATACAGGAAATAGAGCTGAATACGGCACTAGTATCACACACACACAAAAAAGTGAAATATATTATGGTTCTTTACCTCTGTGACCGTGCTTTTTTTTTTCCTTTTAAATCATTATGATAGAGATCTTTTTAAAAAAAAAATCTGAATTTCTTGGTGTCCAGGTGAGGTTGGTACATCATTTGTACCCTCTCTACTTGGCTGGGATCCGCTCTCTCAATGTCATCTCATGGTGGATATTTTATTAGTAACGTTCTTATGGTACCTGGGTGGCTCAGTTGGTTGAGCGTCTGGCTCTTGGTTTCAGCTCAGGTCATGATTTCAGGGTCGTGAGATCGAGCCCCAATTTGTGTTCTATGCTCAGGGCATCTTATTACCAGTTAATAACTATATGATGCTAGGGAAGTCTCTTAACATCTTGGAGACTATTTCCTTATACATCAAAGAGAAGTTATAACTTCTCTGCCCACATCATGTTGCAAACTATAATGTGCTATCTAAATATAAGTTTGTTGTTGTGATTATTACTGCCCTGTGCCCACCTTTCCTAGCAGAGAATAAGCATGTCCCTGGTTGAGGCTGTCTGTCATTTTGTGTGCTGAAAAGTCTGATGGAGACAGAAGTACCTCTCCCTCCCACCCCACCCGCCTACTGTTGCCATCACATTCTAGAGTCTATGATGGATTTGTTCTTTTTCCTTTTAACTCCTTGAGTGGTGTTTATCTGGTCAGTGGAGAGCATTTCATTTCTAGTCCATTGTCATCTGCTCAGTGGTTGCTACTGATTGGGGGCTGCCTGTCTTTCCATTTCTCTACTCACTGGCTTTTCTTCCTTCTTCCCAGGAGATGGGAGGCTGCTGGGAACATCAAGGGATATGATTAAGCTGCAAGGTTTAACAAGGGGAGAGGGAAGGAAAGGCAGGAGCTAAGAAAGACATACTATTGGGGCGCCTGGGTGGCTCAGTGGGTTAAAGCCTCTGCCTTCGGCTCAGGTCATGATCTCAGGGTCCTGGGATCGAGCCCTGGGATCGAGCCCCGCGATCGAGCCCCGCGTCGGGCTCTCTGCTCAGCAGGGTGCTTACTTCCCCTTCTTTCTCTGCCTGCCTTTCTGCCTACTTGAGATCTCTCTCCCTCTCTCAAATAAATAAATAAAATCTTAAAAAGAAAGAAAGAAAAAGAAAGAAAGGAAGGAAGGAAGGAAGGAAGGAAGGAAGGAAGGAAGGAAGGAAGGAAGGAAGGAAGAAAGAAAGAAAGAAAGAAAGAAAGAAAGAAAGAAAGAAAGAAAGAAAGAAAGAAAGAAAAAGAAAGTCGTACTGTTAGGACAATTTGGAAGACATTGGGACAATTTCAGAGCAGCTTCTCCTTTGCTATCATAAATCCACTTAATAGATGGGATCAGATCACTGTTATAGTCAGAGGACCTCAAGTGAACTCTTAGGGATTTGGGGCAAGGTGCAGACATTTCTGTGTGGCTGTTGAAAACACCAGGCACCCATTTCTTCAATTCTTCAAACACTGCGAAGAGATCTCTTACTCCTATGCCAAAACCACCTGCAAACCCAAATACCAAAATAGTAACCTATCAATTTTTGTAATTAAACAAAATTTTTTTTGTAAATTTTTTTGTAATTTGTACAAAAAAATTTGTAATTACAAATTTTGTAATTAAACAAAAGCATTGCTTTAGAGGGAGGGTGTATAGAGCAATGGAAATGACATGGGGCTGGAATTCAGGTGTGCCTTTATGTGCCATTTCTGCCACCTTCCCCTTCCGTGACCTTAAACACCAATAACAATCATCCAGCAAGCTTCAGAGTGTAATACAACTTCATGGTCATCATCTCGTGTTTCCACTGATGACTGAAAACAAACACATAGAATCCAACTGGGCCCAAGTCCTGTCCTGTCCAAACAGCTCCAAGCAAACCATCGACGCTTGCGATCTTCATTGGTTCCCATACGTGTCATAGGGTTAGGGAAGCATGTGCATATGGTGATTCTGAGGGTGAACTATGACCGCGTGGCTAGAAGTGCTTTGCAAACTCCAAAGGCTTATGTAGCAGTTTGTGGGATTTTAGAAACAAGGGAGGAGGTTTTGGATCTTCTACTTGTAGGGTTTGGGCTGAAGGCAGGGGGAACTACATCTGTAAGTTAAGCAGAGAAGGACTGTGTTTGGAGTGATATCGCGTAGTTCACAGGCTGAAGAGCAAAGCTGAAGATCCGAGCTCAAAAACTAACCAGGAATGTTGGCAAGTGGTGGGGGAGGGGGCCAGAGCTGCAGCTGTAACACACCCCATTGGAGGAGAATGATTGGGCATGGTTCCTGTTAAAGCTGGACCCATCGCCACCTTTGCTGGCCCCAGGAGAGTCAATGCTGCCACCACCCAAATTAATTCTACATGGTCACGTGCCTTATTGCATCATAGTTGGAGGAAGCAAGGTTCTGTCTCTTACCTCTCTTGGGAACTCTCCCCACTTGGGAGCGGCGCTCAGAAATCCATTTCGGGCATGTCTTTGTTAAAGGACCCACCCAGATGATTGCTGGCTGGGCTACATCCCATATCTCTGCCTTCTTCACCTCCCAGACCTTTTCACCATTTTACATTTCCTCACATGCATGTGTTCAGTCTTTTAACAAATATCGAATCTCTCCCCTAGACCCGGCATTGCAGGGGGAGTCCTCCAGCTCTCCAGTTTTAAGATTTTATGATTAAATGTTTCCACATAGCATTTTCCTGGGGATAAAGCACTATGTTAAGAACACTGTTTTCACAATGAAATTTTAGAGAGCCTCCCATTTAAAATGAAGATTACTATCAGAAGTATCCTGCAGATTCAGCGGAGAGGCATGGCTGGAAAAGATAATTTTCTCAACAAAAAGGAGGAGGAAATAACAGCACCAGGGGGATTTCTCAGGCCCCGTCCGTGTTTACTGTTAAACTTTATTATATAAGCCAAAGGAGAGGTTGTGTAAGTCAAGGACGTAGAGCCCATAGCATGAATCTGGAAGTTGGCTTGCCTGGATCTTATACTGCAAGCTATTTCCACACACCTTCTCCACTTCGCATGTGTCCAGCACCAAAATACAATATGGGCATGGTGTGGAAAGAATGGAAGCTTGGAGAGACTGTTCAAGGCATGTCCATACAAAAACAATGGAAGGAACGCACCTTTTTCTCAAAGAGGCTCTCTGCCTTTCCCCGATTGTTGCTGATTGGATACAGAGGGGCCACAGATTCCAGAAGATGGCAAATAAGTATCTCAATCTGAGTTCCCAGACCATGGAGCTTAGGGCATATTCTTAGGTGCCAACAGTATATGGAGGAGTCCGACTCCAGCGACGGGAGGCAGAGGGGATAAATGGGAGTGTGGAAAAAACAGAAGTGACTCTGGAAAGGCAGGAAAGCAAATTTAAGGGGTTATATCATAGCTTTTTGAACAAGCACAGTGGATTGCTTGGTCTCTCCAGATGTCTTTAGAGAGGCTGCCTGAAACCTCTGCATGTTTTAATAATCCATCTTGAAGGAAGAAGGGAGAAGAATTTTTATGCTAGCTCTAGTTTCTCTCTGGTCCAAGTTATCCCATGCAGTATCAACAATCCTGCATTTGGGATTTGACCTCCTAGGCCCTCCGGTAGACACCTAGGAAACCAGATCTCTGGCACCTAGAAAAGCAGTATCCATGGCACAAACCACAAAACTAGGGCCAAGTCTGTGATGGAAGCAAGCGATTGGCACTCACTGGAAGCCAGCTGGACAGGACATTGCATGTGTCAAAGAGCCGCATAGTGTCTCATGCCTCGGTGGCAACAGGAAAACCCAGAAATTAGAGGCAAGAGGTATGCACATCAAGGCACAAGACATGCCTCTGAGTGATATGAAGAATCTAGAGCAATCAGTATAGAGACCACAGTCAGCTAAGCCAGTGACATGCCACAAAAGAGGGCACAGAGATGGGCGTTCCTTTTGTACCTAGGAGAATGAATTTGGGCCAGGAGATCTTCACAGAGGCTCACAAGTACCATCAATGGAAAAACATGGCCAAGGGTATCCAGAGAGGTCAATACACCAGGTTATGTATGCTAAGATAACCTTACACTACACCTACTAAAAATTTCTGGATGAAATACAAATAAATTAAAATGCATGGCTGGATTCAAAAGAAGGGAAAATCCCTGCTTCCAGGAGAAAAGAGGAAATTAAAACCATATTGGCAAATGCATGGACTGGTTTTGCAGCCTACTCTTGGAAGGTGGAAAAGAGTGCTTTTCTTATGCCAGTAACCTATGGGATTTAATTTTTTTTCCTCCTACACAGAAAAAGGACACAAAACCTTAGGCCCGAGCAAGAAGCATAGAATCAGGAACCTCAAAGGACTGCATCCATACTATACTGAAAATATATATTATATATATATTCAGTGCATATATACATATATATGATGGATCCATATGATGATGGAGATATATATACCATCATATATACCATCATCACAGGACAACGACAGGGAAGCTTTTCTTTCACTAGCTGCATCTGGTTGGGCAAAAAAGTTTCTTCTGAAAAATCAAAACCAGGACTGCATTTCTTAGAGTTCTGAGGTCTGATTTTATGTTGCTGGGAACCACCAGGTGAAACTACATCATAAAACAGAAAAACTGGGATGCCTGGGTTGCTCAGTTTAGTTAAGTATCCGACTCTTGATTTTGGCTCAGGTCACGGTCTTAGGGTCATGAGATTGAGCCCTGTGTCAGGCTCCATGCTCAGCGTGAAGTCTGTTTGAAGTTCTCTCTCTCCCTCCCTCTGCCTCATTCCCCTGCACTCTCTCCAAAATAAATAAATCTTTCTAAAAGTAAAAATCAAACTAAACAGAAAAATTGATCCTGAGACAGTGATACAACCAGAGTGTTCCATAAAAGCAAAAACAGAAATATAGGGTAAGGCAAACCATGATATTTTTGAAGGAAAAAGGAACATCCCACAAGAGATCAGGTCACCATACAGCCAAAGTATTGGATAATTAGACTTCAAGAACCTGAACAGGGCAATCTAAAAAAGTATATTAAAAATGTCCTTAAATTTATTGAAAATATAAAGAAAAAAGATTTAATCTACTAATAAAAGATTAAATCTTATTGAAAAAGGAACAGGTAGCTTTGAAAAAGAACTAAATACAAAACTTCTAGATGTGAAAAAAGTCACAACTGAAATTAAAAACTGTGTGGCGAGGTTAAATAATAGAGCAAACACCACCAAAGAGAGAATTAGTGGATGGGAAATCATTTCAAGAAATTATACAGAATGCTGAGCAGGGAGAAAAGTATACAAAGGGGGAATCAGGCCAAATAGTTTAAAATCTGTAAGTGCCACATATAACTAATATGTTTTATGTTTCAGAAGGAAAAGATACATAGAAGATGTGGGAGAAACAATATTTGAACAGATAATGATAAAATGTTTTCCAACATTGATGAATGACTTGAATCTATGGATTCAAAAAAATACAGTGATCTTCAAGCAAGTGAAATATTCAGAACTGCAAGTCTCAGGTCATATTTTAAAGCAAATAGATTCATGGAGCACTGGGTATGGTGCATGAACAATTAATCTTGTAACACTGAAAAAATAAATGTATTTGGGGGGAAAATAAAGCAAATAGAAATTAACGACAGGTCCCTTACATAGAACAAACTTGAACTGGTAGAAGACTTCTCAATATTTATATGTATGCCAGGCAATTCTGTGATGACACTATAACTACTGGTTTGAGAGTTTGTAACCAGCTAAACTCTCATTCAGGAGGTAAGACAAAATAAATACATTTTTGCACAAATAAAGATTAAGGAATCTACCTCCATCAACCTTAACACATCTTAAAACATAATACTAAATGAGAAAAGCAAACTCCAACAGGATATGCAGAACATTGACAAAATTTTGAAGCCCAACACTGAGGTATCTACTATTCTTGTATATTTGTTCTTCTATTTAAAATACAAAGCAATGTAGAAGAGTAACAACCACATTTGAGATAGTAGTTACTGAGAAGTGGGGTAGAAGGGAAGCAGAAGGGATGGAAAAGGCAGTGGCTCATCAGCTACAACATCAGTATCTTACCTTTTTCTCAGTAAAAAAAAAAAAAAAATCTGGAGGGGGAAAAAGGCAAAGTATTAACATTTAAAATATCTAGATGGCAGCACATGGTGTCTGCCCTTTTACTTCTGCACTTTCTGGGTCTTGAACTATTTCAAAATAAAACTTTTTAAGGAAAAGAATCTACATCAAAAGAAAAGAATCTACAGGGCATCTGGGTGGCTCGGTTGGTTTAGCCTTTGGCTCAGGCATGATCCTGGAGTTCCAGGATTGAGTCCCGCATCGGGCTCCCAGCTCCGTGGGGAGTCTGCTTCTCCTTCTGAACTTCTCCCCTCTCATGCTCTCTCACACTCTCTCCCTCTCAAATAAAGAAAATCTCGAAAAGAGAAGAGAAAAGAAAAATAAAAAAGAAAAAGAATCTACATCCACTAGGAGAGAGAAGGAAGGAGAGGAGAAACGGGGAGCAGGAAGAAAGAGGTGGCTCACCTTGGTATGCTCTTGACAATGACTGGAAATACACTCACCCTTGTAGATAGTGGGAGTCCATTCCAGTCTAAGTGGGAAGAAGTGATGGGTCACATGGGTGGCTTAGTCAGTTAAGCACCCGACTCTTTGATTTTGGCTCAGGTTACCATATCGGGGTTGTGAGACTGCCCTGTGTTGGGCTCCACACTCAGTGGAGAATCTCTTTGGGATTCTCTCTCTTCCCCTTCCTCTCCCTCTCCCTCTGCCCCTCCCCTGCCACTCATGAGTTCATGTGCTTGCACTCTTCCTCTCTAAAAAAGATAGTAAATAATTGGGAAGAGGTGAAAAAAGAGAACTGAATGTCAAATCTAGGTCCTTCCCTCATTTCCGCTACTGAGCAACTACGTGGACACATGCACACACACCCCCACTCTGACTCTGTTTCCTCGTCTTTTAATCAATGGGATTGGAGCTGTCAATCAACAAGATCCTTTCCATTTCCAGCATTCTTTTGTTCTACTTCCTTTGACATTTCAGATGGCCACATTTTAGGGCATAAAAATGGGTTTCGCTAATGCAGCTGTATTAGTGAGGATTCCTTTGTCTTCAAGTGACAGAGAAGTCAATCCAGACTGGCTTTGGGACAATGAAAAATTATTGGTTTGTGTAAGATGAAAATCTCAGGCCTAGGTCTAGCTTGAGGCACAGCTAGACTGGGAGCTCAAAAATACTATCATATGCCCCAGGTTTGTGTTTTATTTTTTTTTCTTTTAATCTTCATTGGCTTTCGTTACATTGGCTTCCTTCTCAGGCATCACGTGGTAGACCAGATGGTGGTTGTAGCCAGATGGTGACAGCAGCTCCAGCCTTTCAATCCTCTAAGTTTTCTGTTCTGCAAGAGAAGCAAAATCTCCTGCCCTGAAGCCCCAGTGGAACACTCATTGTGTCTCATTAGGTCTGATAGAGTTCTGAGCCCAACATGGAGCCAGTCATTGTAGACAGGGTAGGGGTCTATGTGCTGATCTGCCTGAGGTAAACAAGCTCCCACTGTGAAATGGGCACAGCTTCACCTCAGCCATACAGATGGGGAGTGGGGGAGGATATCAGTCCCCAGACAGAAACCAGGATGCGGTTACCTGAAGGAGGAAGACTGGCTATCAGATGGCCAAACCAGATGTCCGCCACAACCCACAAAATGACAGGAGTGATTTCCCGGTAAGGAGAGTCTCAAGAATGTTAAGTCTCATTGTATCCAGAATGACAAAGGGCCAGAGAGAAATCTTAAAAGTGCGGACCATTCGAAGGACAAAAGGGCTGTGTGAGGACGGATACCTATTGGCTTTCAGACTCGTCATTCATGACGTAGGCAGAGAGGCATCTTTCGCTCGAATGATAGAGTCAAATGAGTTCTAAGTGGAATGACAGAATGGTATCATGGGAAATAATGGACCAGGAGACATTCCCTGATGGTACAGAGGAAAGTTTAAGAGGAGGTTATGTGGATTTGTGGAAGACAGAGCGTGACATCTTACCAAGAGAGAACTAGGGAGCTGTGCACAGCTCTGGAGAATGGCACTGTGTGAGACAGAGTAACAACTCTGCCCATGGTGCCTCTGTCAAAAAAAGAACACGCGAGTTGCCTGAGTGGCTCAGTCAATTAAACGTCTGCCTTTGGCTCAGGTCTTGATCCTGGGGTCCTGGGATTGAGCCCTATGTCAGGCTCCCTGCTCAGTGGGGAGTCTGCTTCTCCCTCTATCCCTACCCCCTGCTCGTGCTCTCTCGCTTTCTCGCACTCTCAAAAAAATAAATAAAATATAAAAAGTAGAAGAAGAAGAACATGGGATTCTGTAAATCATTTATCTTCCTAGCACTGCAAAAAAAAAAAAAAAGTCTTATTTATTCTTGAACCCCCTCCAAACTTAATAAACCTCAAGTGGATCCATCTTAATAATTCAAAATGAAAATAGGTATGTTTACACCTAATGGGTGCCCAGGAAACATTTGCCAGCTGCGATTGCCATAGAGTCCAATAACTCTGGAAATGGGGGAGAGTAACACATGGGGAGGTCGAGAGGACTGGGGAAGCATTTTCCTATTCCTCCCTCCTCGTCTGATCTAGATATCCCAGATCCTCCACCTTTGTCTTTTCTCCAGCTTCAGCTTCCTCTCCCATGTTCCTTGGTCCATAAAACAACCACAAAAACTAGATTGCAGTCCCTCCCGTGTCAACCCTGCAGCAGCTACAAAGATTTTACCAGAAGCAGCTTGGCACTCTGTGTCATAAATTAGGAATGTGCTCAAGAGCCCTGTGCAAAAAAGCCCTCCCTAAGCCTTCTTCTGGTTGCCTTTTGGTCAAAACACCCAGGCGAACCCCTCCCTCATTAACTTTCTTCTGCCCATTCCGAGGATACCCTCAAGGCTGCATGGCCATGTTCCATTCCAACCCAGGCTTCGCTATTCAGAGTGAGGCATCTTCAAGTTGGTTGGCTCATTAGTGAAGTCATCCATCCATCAATTGTTCCCCAAATATCTCTGAACAACCTGCCTTTCACGAGTTGCGTTCCTGACCTCACTGATGGGAATCTTCTGTGAAAGGACTCCCTTTGCAACAGAGGTGGGCAGTCCGAGGGCCAACAGGAGGGGAAGAGAACAGAAAACCCCAGTCCACACCATAGGTGAAGTGAAATAAGACCCCCATATGCCGTGTCCTGCCATCTGTTCATGGCTCTCGGTCTTGGGTGGGGAGAGAGGGAGCAGCCCATTCAGTTGAGCTTGACTGGGGCCATTCCTGGAGTGGCTGTTCCTCAGTTTACTGCCTTAGATTGAGTCCAGGCACAGACTGGACAGAGTATCAAAGAGCTGCTCAGCAGATACAAACACTGCACCTGTCAAGTGAGGCATGAAGTCTGTAGTTAATGGTATCTAACCTCAATGGAGTGCGTACCCATCTCCCCACCACTACACTGTGGTCTGTATGTGTAATATTTCATTTTACCTTCAGAAACCCCCGAGGGCTATCTTATCCTCCTTTTACTCTTAGGAAAATTGAAGCATAGGGGGGTGGAATAATGTTCCCAAAGGCACAGAGTTAATAAGTGGTGGGACTGAGCTCGAGGCCAGGTAATGGGATTTTATCCACCCCAGCAGCACACTGTCTCCTGATGAAAGAACTGTAATAGGGGTGGGAAACGTGGATGTGTCCAGTCCTTTGAAACAACTAAGGCAGAATTAATCAGCCCTGAGGAAGTCTGGGGTCAAGGAGGGCACACGTGTATTGTAAAAGAGCCCACTCTGAGCATGGCCAGGCAGGATTTAATGAGAGAACAGTCCCTGCTTGAAAGAGAGGAGGCTTAGTGTGGGGACTGGGTGGAGGCAGCAGGATTATCTCTAGAAGGAATGTATATATTCTACCCGTTTGCAGCATCTCCACCTAGCAAGATACTAGGATTTGTATCTGCTATCCATCGCTGTGTAACAAATGATCCCTGCACTCGGTGTCCTAAAACAACACACAGTTGCTGTGGGTCAGAATGCACGTGTGGCTGTCCCCATGTGCCTCTAGGTAATGGTTCCCCCCAAGAATGAAATCCCAGGGTTGGCTAAAGCCATAGTCAACTTGAGGCTCAATGGGTGGACAACCCAATTCTAAGTTCACTCAGCATTTGTTGACAGGATTTGATTCCTTGGGGACTGTTGTCCTGATGCCACCATCCAGTCCTTGCTGTATGGGCCCCTCCCAACAGTAAAAACAACTTGCTTCATCAGAGCAGTCGAGAGAGGGTGACAAAAGTGACACCCATCACCATTGCAAGTCCCTGGGTCCAGCCCACATTCAAGGGGGAGGTTAATCCCACGGGGAGATTGATATTGGGGCTGAGAATCATGGAAGCCACGTCAGAGGGCTGCACCTCATGGGTCAAAGCCTAGCTGTCCAGTTGAACTTTGTCCATCAAAATGCAAATACCCTTCATAGGAATTGAGGGAAAAAATCAATAAAATTAAGTTGTTATCTACTTTTACCCTTTAGGTTAAAAGTGATTATTTTACCCTTTAGGGTAAAAGTGATTATTCAATCATGTCCTTCAAGATAAGTTTCCCGTGTTTGGGGATTTGAATAGGAAAAGGAGGGAACGGGGGCTAATAACTATTGGTGCTCTGTTGAATTAATCTGAGGCTCACAGACTTCCAGAGTTTGCTTAAGATCATGCAGCAAGGAAAGGATGGGGTTACAACTGCAGTCGGTTCTTCCTGTCTCCAAAAGCTTATTTTCCCATTTATCATGTTCGTTAGTGCTCTTTGTCAAGTGCCTCCCATTCTGTCCACTCTGGGCCCAGTGGATGACCATACTTTCTACTCTTCTTGTGATTGATCAGGGCTGGGAGATGAATTCTGGCCTGTGTTTTGTGAGTAGACACGTCTTACTTCCAGGCCCGAGTGTTTGATTGCAAGACCCCCTTGATGGCCTCTGTGGCACCAGCAAAGTTTGAGTCCCTGAGTGGCTGAGGTGCAGACTTGCTCATGCCAACCCTTCACCAACCCACGATGGCCACCAACCCACGATGGCCACCAACCCACGATGGCCACCAACCCACAATGGCCAGTAGCATGAACAAGAAATAAACTATGTCATCAGGCCTCCCTGAGCTGTGGAAGGGGACGATTTGAACACTCCTGACTGATGTGTCTCTGAAGGGAAGACGAAGGAGGAGAGGGGAAGGGGGTGTGGGGGCTGCCCCGAGAGGAGCACTGGTTCTGGCTTAGAGCCAGCTGGTGTGAGGGCATGGCAGACATTCACCTTCACCTCAGTTACCTGGGCCCCACGGTGCCTGCCTCCTGGCAGCCTTCTATTTCTGAACATAACTGGCTGGAGTCAGGACCAGAGGGACCCATAGCATGACTCACAGGTGGGATGAGAACCCCACCACCTCATTCTCTCTGGACGCTCCTTGCTTTGGAAGAGCCAAGAGCACGGACAGAGCTGGAGCCCTGTTATCCCTTCCTGAGCCCAATCTAACACACACAGCTCAGCAAGAGGCTGTTGAAAGAAGCTTAAGAACAGCATCCTTGTCACTGAGGAGCCTCGGTGGCTGGAGCAGGCATTTACTAAGCTGGTGTCCCCTCAGCCAGACTGGGGACTGGTACCCATAGGGTTGTGTGTCAAGGCTGGGGACGATTTGGGGAGGGTCCCAGGCATAGATGAGTATGGATTACAAACATCAGGCCCCCATGCGTTCTTCCACTGGGAGGTGAAATTGGATTAGGCTGCCTGGGTCTCTAACTCAGCAGCTGGTTTGTCCAGCTGCAGGCACCTTTCCTCTACCCCCCCGCCCCCCGCCGCCCCCATACCACTGGGGAGGATTTGCAGCACTGGCTTGCTGCTGCTCACGTGTACCAATCCTGGACAGATGTGGGTCCCTTGGTAGGCTGCCCTGTCCACACAGGTGACAGCAAAGACATGCCCCCCTTTGTGGCTCTGTCCCGTTAGTGCACACCTCCCTGCCCCCTTTTACATAGAGTTATGTCACTGCATCAGACTTTGCTCAAAGATCGGGGTACATCAAGGGAGTCAGAGAAGTAGCACGTTCGATTATACACTGAACCTCATTTTCTCTTGGTCCGAGGGAAAAGCAGCCTTCCCAAGGGAGGGACATTATGGACAGCATAGGTTCCTAATTCTGCCTCTTGGTTTTCAAGTCTAAGATCGTTTTCAGAGTGATTTCTTCTTCAAGCTTCCATCCTGTGAATTTGTGTCCATCCTTCAGGAAACCCCACCACTGGGGCTGATCTCACCCAAGTGCTATCTAGTGCCTCTTCCCCTCCATGCAGCATCTGGTTTCCTTAAGCCTAAATTATTTAGTCTACAAACACACCAGGGCTTGGGGCTGGGACTCTAACACCTTCCAAGGGGGATTTAGGTCTTTAAGTAAAACAAACAAACAACCAGAGTAGCTCATCCTTGGCCTCATCTTTGTTGTCAGTTTCCCCCTATGATCCATTCAAAGAATCCCTTTTGTGACCAAATACAGTGGAAACCTCACTGACGGGTCCCACCACTCTTGCCCCTCATTTGGTAGATAGTGCAAACTGGTTTGACATACCTTGCTACCAGGATGCCCTTCAGGAATTCTGAGCTCCCAAAATTAGATTTTCTTGTGAGAAAGAACAAAATGGCACAGGTCTAAGTTCTTCCACAAGGGTGGATGTTGAAAGGTCAGAGAAGAGAGGATAAATAAGGGCTCTGTGGTAGTGAGGGGATGGTTCACTGAGAAGACGCTAAAAGAATGGGAAGCCATGTTAGGTTCCTGAAACTTCACACTTTTGCAGAGGGTGGACTCTGCTGTTGGCCATGAACAGTGCCCCTGGGACCAGAGGCAGGGTGGACACTAGCTCAGGGTCAGTGCAAAGGGAACCCTTAGGTGGACACCCCAACCATCCAGTTATGTAACTTCTGGTTTACTGCCCTGATGTTTATGCTCTCTCTGAGAGTCCTGTATGAAAGGCTGAAGTTGAATGAATCAGAGGGCTGGACCCCAGGGCCACCACATCTGAAATACATATTATTTATGGACATCTATAGAGAACATTGTGTCCATTACAGTGGTTTAGCTTCAGGCAAGGAAAAGCTTGACCTGCCTAAACTAAGTTGAGAAGGAATTTATTGGAAGGACATCTGGTAGACCATAAAAACAGAAGGGAGAAACTGGTGGAAGGACAAATTAAATATACTATATCCATACAATGGAATAGTATTCAGCCATGGAAGGAGTGAAGGACTGACGATAGCGACAAAGCTTAAAAACATGATACAAAGTGAAAAAAGACCATATATTGTGTGATCCCATTCATAAGAAATGTCCAGAAGAGGCCAATCTGTAGAGACAGAAAGTAGGGTAGTGGATGCGTGTGGCTGGAGGGCTGGGGAGAAATGGGGAGTGATTGCTAATGGGTACAGAGTTTCTTTTTGCAATGATGAAAATGTTCTAAAATTGACTGTGGTGATGGTTGCAGAAATCTGTGAATATACTAAAAATCAGGGAGTTGTATATTGCAAGTGGGTGAATTCTATAGTATGTGAATTATATCTCAATAAGGCTTTATATATAAAGTAATATATTTTTTAAAAGATGATATTCAGAAAACCTTAAAAAAGTAGAAAAGAGAAGGATGGAGATCTGTTCTGAGAAATACTCAGGACCCAAGACCTTCTAGCGGGTGCCTCCCATGGACTGAATGACCTTCAGCCACTCTTGTCCTTATGTTTGCTGACTCCACTCAAGACACAAAGGCCCAGTGTCTAGACAAGACTTACTCACTTGCTAGACAAGACTACAGTGAATGGATTACATTGAACAGCCAGAAAGGCAAGCAGGAAGCTGTAACCACAGAGGGAAAAGTAGACGTAAGGCCAGAAGCAGGTACACACTCCCCTCAAGTGTGTCCGGGGCCCAGTTTTATATATCATGAGAGATACCTTGTTTTGGAAGTCTTTTGTCCAGGCACCTGGGTCCAGACTTAGCAAAGCACACGTCTTCTTCCTCCCTCCTTTCCTCACAAGTATTTGCAGCCATGTCTGATCCTTACGCAGGATGAACTTGGCCTGAGCCCCTCAGCCATCTGACCACCACTTCCACCATTCCTTGCCAGATTAACAAGCATGGCAGTCCCATATTGCTTTAACATAAGGCGGGGGTGTCGTAAGGCTCCGACAAATCCATCTTCACTTTTTTTAGTTGTGCCTTGTGTCACATCTAGAGTTTCTCACAATGTAATTTTTCTGTAAGGTTTAACTGGTACCTAGCCCCCACTTTCTCCCACATTTCAATTTTTTTCCAGTCTAACACATCACTCTTGTCTCTACTTATCTAGTATATTCCAACAGTCTTTAACCTGAAATGCGAAGAAAGATTCGAGACAGATGAGAGGGAGGAGAGAATTTATCACCACGTTTCTAAATCTCTTTCACAGATTTTAAAGATTGAAACAGTTAAAGGTTGTTGAAAGAGGAGGGACTGCTATAGACTGAATGTTCGTGTTCCCCTCCCCCCAAATTCACATGGTGAAGCCCTGACCTTCAACGTGATGGTACTTTTTGGTGAGGCTTTGGGGAGATGTTTAGGGTTAGATGAGGTCATGAGGATGGGACCTTGGTCTTTTAGGGTTAGTGCTCTTATCAGATACCAGAGAGCCCATTCTCTCTCTTTCCTGTGTGTACCGAGAAGGGGTCACGTGAGCACACAGCAAGATGACAGCCACCTACCAGCCAAGCAAAGGGAACTTAGGATATGAAACCTACCTTGCCAGAACCTTGATCTCAGGCCTCCCCTTATGAGAAATAAATCCTTGTTATTCAAGCCACAGACTAATACAGGCACTGAATGACACCTATGTTGTTGATTGTGAATGAATGGATCCCGAGGCAGCTAAACAATACTGATTAGCACCATCTTGGCTTAGTCGTTCTAGTAAAGGATTGCTTTAGACTTTGGAAGAGCCTGATGGAGTTGTAAGATTTGATTTTCAACTTGGTGATACCATCACTGGAAATCTGGCCTTTCCAACCATAAGGTCAAAGTCACAAATGGCTAGTCATAGAATGACCACCACCCAACTAAAGGTCCTGGGAGGAAAATCATTAGCCTCCTGTGTATAACACGTGTGTGGCTACCTAGTGGCTACCTTAGTTTATTCCCCTGAAAACAGAGCCTGGGACAGGGTCTGGGCTTCAGGGAGGTTATTCCAAGGAACCAATAGTGAGGGGCAGGGAGACAAGAGAAGGGAAGAGAAAGCTAATATAGGGTTGTGGCATCAGAGTTGCTGCTGCAGATGGAAGGGGCTTGATTAAGGTGCAACCTCTGAAAAGTACCTGGAATTGTCAACCTAAAGGACTGGGACACTGGGTAACCTATCCACTGGCTCCTGTCACTTGTTGTGCAAAGATTGCCCCAGAATCATATACCCGTCATCCTTCCAGGCTGCCATTGGGTGAAAAATGAAGGATTCCCAGGGGATTGGAGAAGGTTCCAAGGCAGAAAGGGGACAGAGACGCAGTGCAGTGCCATCTTGACGTGGGATATGGGTCAGCATGAGTCTACACTTGCGGGAAACCGTCCTCCATATCTGTGTCTGCAACCAGAGGTAGAGTATCATGAGTGCCTGCTTCCCTGGCCAGCATCGACTTAGCATTTTTCTTTTGTGTTAACACATTTCTTTCTTCTACATCTCAAGTTCAAGTTGAGGGTAGGTTTGTTCTCTAATCCATGCGCACACTTGTCATGGTGGGATAGATCTCTTCGATAGCCAAATAGAAGGATTCTCCAAATGAGTCATTTTCTCCTGGCCCAAGGTGCATTCCACTCCATGTGCTGGCCTGTTGTTTTTAATGCTGGTGTGCCAGTATCTCTCTTACTCATTTTATGATTCCATACATGAGTCCTTAAACCCCCAGGTCCTTGGGAGCAGGTGTAGCAGTGGATGTAGTTTGCAGAACAACCACCACGGCCTTGATGATGTTGGCCTTGGCTCTGGGATATTGGGACGAATACTGCTGAAGGTGGGACTGGTGATGATAAGATTGGAAATAGCAATGAAGGACCCTTGTCATTTGTTACATGATGTCACCTGTTATGATGACCTTTGAACCTTGGCAGATTGGGCCAGGGTGGAAGAGGATTCCGGCCACACTTACTTGCTACCTTTTCTATAAGGTTTTCTCACTCTGCTCTGCTCCCTAAGGGCACCTTTGCATTGCCAATCTCCATGCTTGGTACATGGTCTTCGTTTAATTATTTGCTAGTTCATTAATTAGTTGTGTAATTAATGAGATGTGATTCGACCAAAGCTTTATTTTCACCAACTGTTTTGTGTCTAGCTACTCTCCAAACATGAAGGTATGCTTAAAAACCTAGGGTGTGAGGGGCCCCTGGCTCAGTGGGTTAAAGCCTCTGCCTTTGGCTCAGGGTCCTGGGATCGAGCCCCGCATCAAGCTCTCTGCTCAGCAGGGAGCCTGCTTCCTCCTCTCTCTCTCTGCCTGCCTCTCTGCCTGCTTGTGATCTCTCTCTGTCAAATAAATAAATAAAATTTTAAAATATATATATACACACATATATATACATATATTATTTTATTTTATTAATAAATATTAATTTATTATTATATAATTATAAAATAAATTATATACATAAGACCATGTACCAAGCATGGAGATTGGCAATGCAAAGGTGCCCTTAGGGAGCAGAGCAGAGTGAGAAAACCTTATAGAAAAGGTAGCAAGTAAGTGTGGCCGGAATCCTCTTCCACCCTGGCCCAATCTGCCAAGGTTCAAAGGTCATCATAACAGGTGACATATATATATACATATATATATGTATACATATATACATACATATATATATGTATACATACATATATATGTATACATATACATACATATGTATATATGTATATATATGTGTATATATACATATTATTTTAATACATTTAATACACTTTAAAATATATATATATACACATATATATACATACATATGTATATATGTATATATATGTGTATATATACATATGTATATATGTATATACGTATATATACATATATACACACGCATATATACATGTATGTGTGTATATATATCTATATCTATCTATCTATCTATCTATCTATCTATCTATATAAAAAAAACTAGGGTGTGGTGGAGCACCTGGGTGGTTCAGTCAGTTGAGCACCTTACTCTTGATTTTGCCTTAGGTCATGATCTCAGAGTCGTGAGCTTGAGCCCCGTGTCAGGCTCCCTGCTCATCGGGGAGTCTGCTTGAGATTCGCTTGCTCTCTCTGCCCCTCTCCCTGCTCACACAAGCTCTCTCTCTTTCTCTAAAATAAATAAATAGATCTCTTTTGAAAATTAGAAAAAAACTAGGGTGTGCCATTAGAACTAGTCTGCTCAGGCTGCCATCACAGAGCCCACATTGGTGGTTTAATCGGAAATTAATTTTCTTACAATTCTGGAGTCTGGAAAGTCAAGATCAAGACATCAGGAGGATAGGATGAGTGTCTGGTTAGAGTTCTCTACCTGGCTGGTAGTCCACAGTCTTCTTGCTGTATCCCCACATGGCCAGTCTTCTGTGGCTGTGCCCAGAGAGAGAAAGCACTCTGGGGTCTCTTCCTCTTCCTATAAGGACCCCAGTCCAATGAGGTGCGTGCCCCACCCTATGACCTCATTTAACCTCTATTACCTGCTTACAAATAAGGCTCCTTCCCTGTTACAGTCACACTGCAGGTTAAGGTTTCCATAGATGAATTTCGCAGTGACATCATTCAGTCCTTAATCACAAGTGTATGTAACAAACTCATTCTATTTTAAAGATGCTATTAATCTTGTTGGGAAACAATGGGCTAGATTTGACTCAACTTCAGGGACCAAGCCAGAATTGGCAAGTTAAAGGTCAGGGACCCAGGGTTCTCCAGAACTAACCCTGAAATGAGGATTCATGTGCAGGTGACTTATTAAGGAAGTCTGAGGGGAGTCTGGTGAAGGAATAAGGGAAGAAGGGAAGCAAATATGCAAATGTGAGCCGAGTCCCAAGGACTGGTCTCACAGCGGCCCTGGGGTGTTCATTACACCTAGGGTATTACTGGCCTGGGAGCTTGTCTTTGCTACTCCTGGACTTGTCAGTTTTTGGCTAAGGGCTTTCCGGGAGACATAAATTTGCAGACATTTTCAGTTCTCTGCACCCAAGAAAACCCTTCCAAGAACAGGGGTGAATGTGTCCATTGGAGGCAGAAGCATATTTCACCTATGGGACAGGTGCACAGAAGGGTTGGAGGGAACCCAAGGGGTCCAGGCTAACCCCGGGCAGTGCCCAGCGCACAACTCAGAGAAGAGCAAAGAGCATCTCAGGGTGAATGGGATGAGCTGTCACTGGAGGAACCAGAATTCCAGGCAGCACTTGGCCATGCCCGTCAGCTGTGCCTCCTACCGAAGGTGCAAGCTCATTTGCTTGCCTTTCTCCTTCCCAGAGAGAACGTAGGCCAAACTAGGACTCAGCAGTGGGGAGCCACAGACTTCATGAGTATAAACTTCCAAAAGTAGAGGCCTTTTAGACTCCTGATCAATCAGTGAAAATTGTGCGTACTAGAGTCCCGCATATCTGAATTATCCAATTCTGGATAATTCTGTTGATCCTGGATTGACAACTTGCCAACTGTGTGGCCTCAGGCAAGAGATGTTGTCCCCTCAGGTGAAGTCACCGGGTCCAGCTAATCCCGAATGTCATCTATATGTTGGTGGCAGGACATACATAAACCTGCTGGGAATCTATCTTGCACCTACAGGAACACTCAAACCTTCATTCCTCCTTCTCCCTGTATCTTCCCTCCATTCTGAGCAATCGCTTGCCCATTTCTGGAAACATCTGAAGGCAACTCTGCCTCCTTCTGTCTCTCTTGGGGTCTCTAGTTTTTAGCACTCCGGGGATAGAGGGTTTTATGGTGTGATGACAGCTTTTCTTTTCACGTTTTCTGGTTCTTTACCGAGAAGAGAGATTCACCCTCTTTTGGGATTCAGACATCCTTGTACTTTGCTGGAAGGATGGGAAAGACAGCGAAGTGGGGGATAGTGGGCGGGCATGCATCCCAAGTGAACAGGAGGCAGCTGGAGGGCGCTTGGGGTGCTGCAGGGTGAATTCACTCATTCATTCAATCATTCATTCATTCCTCCATATCTATCGAGTACCTGCTTAGGACTGAGCAGAAAACAAGAAAGACCAAGATTGGGGACCTGTCCTACAGATGGTTCTCTCATTGAGGAGCTGTGGAAAAGGGGTAGGAGGTGCAGAGCTACAAAGTGACCAGTGAGAACTCGAAACTACGATTGGCCACATCGTCATCTGCACTAAACTCTGGCCAACAGCTATTGCTGTTCGGTGACTTCCGTTGGGTTCTCTGGGAGGAGAAGAGAGACGGAAGAAGAATACGATTTGGAGCAAGGGAACTCACCAATGTTTGGTCTCTGCAACGGGAGGGAGGGGGCTGGATAGGATGCCTGGGTCTGGAGAGACAGGGCCACTCAGCAGGGAGGGAGAGGAAGCGGAAGACTCAGTGAGGTCCTAGGTCATCAGCAGAAAATGGGGAGAGGAGGAGGGCCCACCACCGTCTTCCCACTGAGCTTTCATCTCTTCTGATGAATGAAGGCACTCCTCCCTCCCTAAAGCCCTGCCCAGGTCCTCCGCTGGTAGGAGCCCAGACCCAAGGCCCTCCTGGCACCTCCCCCAGGCTATTTCTCCCTGAAATATCCCATCTTACCCCCAAGGGGCAGGGCTCCAAAGAGAGCACCGTGATGGGAGGTATGAGGGTCTCTCCTGTGGAAGAGGGATCAGAAAGCCTAAAAATGGGTCTACCTGGAATCATCAGACACAGGGACATATTTTGGACTCTAGCCTATAGAAGTGTGAGACGATCTAAGCTCAGCTCAGATGAAATGGGCCACCTCCACCGGGAATCAGGTGCACACCCGTGCATGGGCCAGAGCATGAGCTTAGGGAGAAACCAGTAGCAGTATTAAGAGTTACTTTTGTTTTTTGGTTTTGGGTGTTTTTTTTTTAAGATTTTATTTATTTATTTGACAGAGAGAGACACAGCAAGAGAGGGAACCCAAGCAGGGGGAGTGGGAGAGGAAGAAGCAGGCTTCCCGCTGAGCAGAGAGCCCGATGCGGGGCTCGATCCCAGGAACCCGAGATCATGACCTGAGCTGAAGGCAGAGGCTTAACAACTGAGTCTCCCAGGCGCCCTAAGAGTCACTTTTGATTTGAGCCTCCAGGAACAGGAAAACAAAACAAAACAAAACCCCCAAACACCGAACCTAAAGTTACTCTCCAAAATTCTCTGGAGTGGGTGTGTATACAGTGGCGCGGTGAGGCCAGCCAAGCCTCCGCATGGATTTGAATTTCAAAACCCAAAATAGATTCACACCCACTGTGCATCTCTGTGTTGGACATTTTCACCTACATTAGGCAGACGAATATCTGGCATCCTGCCCCATGTTCACTCTACTACTTTTGGACGGACCAGGAGCCGTGTCTGGTCCCCTGATGACCGCCACGGGCCGGGCGCTGGGGAGCCAACCATCTAGAAGCTTCCAAGGGAGCCTTCTGGGAGCCACATGCAGGTCTGAGGACAGCTCAGCTCTGCTGAACCAGAGCATGCTGGAGGCCTTCTGCTCCTAACAAGGACATTGCCCAGAGCACCAGTGCCCTCAAAGGCAGACCAGGGGCAAAGCCAGGAAGCAGAAACTTCAGCGCTGGGGCACCTGGGTGGCTCAGTGGGTTAAAGCCTCTCTGCCTTCAGCTCAGGTCATGATCTCAGGGTCCTGGGATTGAGCCCCGCATTGGGCTCTCTGCTCATCAGGGAGCCTGCTTCCCCCTCTCTCTGTCTTTCTCTCTGCATACTTGTGATCTCTCTCTGTCAAATAAATAAATCTTAAAAAGAAAGAAAGAAACTTCAGCACTGCCTTGCTCCTGGGTGTGTGGGGGGCCTTCCTTCCCCTTCCACCCCCTTTCTGGGCACAGAGTGCCTTCTTCAGCATCATCATCACCCTCACAATCTCGGTACCAGATTTCAGGGCTCCTCACCAACATTTTGGCATTGGAAGCTCAAAACACTGATGTCTTCGTATGACTGTCCCTATTTTATAGCTAAAGAAATGGAGCATCAGACTCCAGGTCCCGTGGCTGGTGCATGACC
>CM053619.1:2932928-2947474 GCA_028646535.1 Procyon lotor
CCTCCCCCTCCTCTTCCTCCTTCCCCCCTTTTTCTTCTCCACTTCCTCCCCACCCTCAGTCTGGCTCCAGCTCTCCGGGAAACACTCTGAATTTTCTCGGGACCAGAGCACAGGCTGGCATCCACATTCATTTCCTCCCCAACCCTTCCCTTCCTCTTGTGATGACTCACTAATAGACGCTAATCATTTGGGCAAGGGCCCAGAGACACCGAGAGCCAGCCCTGAACAGGGGGAGACCTGCCATGAGGCCAGCAGAGGATCAGCTGTGGACGCTCAGAGGTCACTCGCCAGGCTGACTCCCAGGAAGTGGCAGCCCCAGAGCAAACACTTGGTGAGGGGGAGCCAAGCAGAGGCACCAGCTTCAGGGGGCAGGGGTCTTGGCCATCCCCCCTCTCGCCCCCACCCCCACAGGCTCTCAGGGGGACGCTGCTCCCTTGCTGCCCACCTACCAAACCAGAAATTTCAGCCTTGAGCTATGGCTTCCCATCTCCCGGCCTCCAGTACCACCCTCCCCACCTCCGGAAGTAGTACAACCATGCACAGAATTTTTCACTCCTGCCCCCTTACTTTTTTCCTTTCCTATTCCGAAGCATGTGTCAAGTTTATTTTTAAATGTACATGCATTAAAATTGGCTTGTGGCGGAAACGTCGCTGGAAAACTACTCCACGATAAAGAGGGAGGGCCGAGGGAGGCACAGAACAGCCAGGATGACTCTCAAAGCATCCGGCGGGGAGAGAGGAGCCCGGCTCCAAAGGTCCAGATGTAACGATTCCTCTCATAGAACTTTCTGGAAAAGGTCAGACTGCAGGGACAGAGAGCAGATCGGTGGCTGCCAGGGCTTGAGGATTCAGAGGGTACCTTGGGGTGTTTAGGCTGATTCTCCCACTGAAGCACATTCAGGCTCCCAGCTCTTGTTTGGACAGGAGTTTTCATTTCTCTTGGATAAATACCTAGGAGTGAGATTTCTGGGTCATCTGGTATACCTCTGTTTAATTTCGCAAGTCAAGGCAGTAACCTGTATTGGCTGGTATAAACTAATAAGCCAACCTGTTTTCCCCAGGGGCGGCCATCCATTCAGTGTTTAAAGCCCAAACCTAGAAATCACTCGTCGTCCCTCTCTTCCATAACTCCTCACTCTAACTTTCTCTCTGAGTCTTCCACTCCAAATTATAGCTTCCAAGGGCCCCTGTCTGTCCACCTTTGCCGCCACCACTTTGAGGTCTTACAAAGCTGCCCACTCCTCTCCCACATCCTCACTACCCTCGCCCCCTACCCACTCATTCCCCACAGAGTGGCCAAAGGGACCCTTTTAAGACATTTATCTTATCAGGTGACTCCCTAGCTCAAGCCCACCATCAATGACCCATTGAACTTGGCCTTCAGAGGCACCGGTCATCTGGCCCCCGCCTACATCTCCGCCATCGTCCCACTGCCCCACGCACTCCCTCTGCCACAGTCAGCTGGCCTTCTGGCCTCCAGACGAACCGAGTGCCTGTGGACACGCTGCCCGCCGTGTGCAGAGCTCTTCTCCGGGACCCTGTGTGTATCATCAGCTCCTTGGCAGCCCCGTTGAAATGACAATACCTTTTCTCAGAGGGCCTTCGTGTCCTCCATGGCACGTATCCAATGAATTGGTTATTTGTATATTAATTATAAAAATATCTCTATTTTGGGGGGCACCTGGGTGGCTCAGTGGGTTAAAGCCTCTGCCTTCGGCTCAGGTCACGATCTCAGGGTCTTGGGATCGAGCCCCGCATCGGGCTCTCTGCTCAGTGGGGAGCCTGCTTCCCCCTCTCTCTGCCTACTTGTGATCTCTCTGTCAAATAAATAAATAAAATCTTTAAAAAAATATTTCTATTTTTTAAAATTGATTCTTTTAATTATATAAATATCTCTACCCCAAAAAATAGTTTGCCCCTGTGGGATGTGTGTCTTTCCGACCAATACAGGAGCCCCTTGAAACCAGGGATCTCATCCAGGCTCTCGCTAGCACCTGGAATGGTTCCTGGCACCTGGTAGGTGTTTTAAGACCATTCAGGGAGAGGATACATGAATAAATGCAAGGGTGACAGCCTGCACGGGTGACTTCACTGAAAAGCGAAGACGGGGGAGCTTGTGGAGTTTCAATACGGGATGACAGTGTTCGTAGGATTAGAACCAAATAAGCCCACGCATATAAAAAGCCCCAGAGCAGGGCCGAGTGCACCGCGAACGTGCCGAAAGTATCAGCTTAAAAAGCGGTAATGAGATGAGCAAGCTGGCGAGAAAGCAGCGTCCACCTTCCGAAGGAGACAGGATGTCTTCATTCCTCGGGCAAGCACGCACCGAGTCTGCACAAAAGGAAACGCGTGCTCAAACATAAGCCTCGTGCCGAATGGCATTCCTCCCCGGGGGACAGCACACAGACCCTTCACAGCTTGCTCCGCGAACAGCCCAGAAGTTCTCGCCCCCACCCTCCGCGGAAACCACGAGAGGGGGCTCCCATCCTGTTTCTAAGGGGGCGCCCCCTCCGCAGGGCATGCGGACCCTTCTTGTCATCAGGAAGCTCTGCGGAGCTCCTCTGTCCCCAACACAGTCAAGAGCATTTGAAGATATTCCGCAGATCCCCTGGGTCTTAGCGCTCACCCCGCTGTCTCCTCCTGAGCACCCAGGGTTGCCCTTTGACAGAGGGATCCCAACACAGAAGTGCAGGTTGTCTCCGAATTGCCTGCCCCCCCCCCCACTCACCTGCTCCAGATGCCAACAGAAACCCCCAGTCTCTTCCCCACGTGCTAGCAATTTCGAACTGGCTCCGTCCGAAAGCCCTTCATCAAAATAAATCCACCACTTCACCTTTCCGGTGGTATTCCTTTTTTTAATGACACTCTCTTTTTTTTTTTTTTTTAAGATTTTATGTATTTATTTGAGAGAGACAGAGAGTGTGTGACCCACGTGCTGGGGAGGGGCTGAGGGAGAAGGGGAAAGCAGGCTCCCCAATGAGCAGGGCTCCATCCCAGGGACCCTGAGATCATGACCTGAGCTGAAGGCACATGGTGAACCGGGTGCCCCTCCAGTGGTAGTCTTTTCTATACCAGCGGAGAAGGTGCCATTGTGCATGCAGGCGGCATTTAATCAATGCACGTTTTTTTTTTTTTTTAAGCGGGTGAGTGGGAGACAGACTCTGGAAGGAGGGAAGAGAATACATAAAGGGCATCATGGGCCTCGCCAGAAGCCCTCCCAGACTGTCGTCACTCAGGGTCGCCCACAGGGGCACTCAGCTGCTCACTGGGGCTGGGACCACCCAGAGGTGCCCCTCTGTTTCTGATTGACCTACGGTCACCACAGGAGCTGGCCGCGGCCCCATGAACCTCTTCCCAGGCAGCCATGAGCGGAACCGAGTCTCAGCCTGGATTCTGCCACGAACTCAGACAAGACTCTCGTCCTTCTCTGGCCCCTGGCGTCCGCGTCCATAAAATGTTGAGTGGGCAAGAGAGCGGTCTTTCACCCATTTTATTTCGCCGCCCCGGAGCCGTGGGTCCTCTGACAAAACTGTTCTGGGAAGCCAGTCAGCAGATCGAATCACCTGGAAGGTGTGCTGTTGGAAAGTGGGTGAGGGCTGGAACTTTCGCCGCCGCCCCCCCCACCCCCGCCACGACCCCACCTCGTCCCTCCCTGGGGAGGGGGTGTCTTTAACGTCGTCTCTGGCACTCTGTCTCTGTGATTTTATAAGCTGTCAGTCACCCACTTCTCTGCATCGAAGCTTCTAGCGCGTGGCCTCCACCTACGATCCCGTCCAGGGCTCCTCTGTGGCCCATGTCCCCTCGGTATTGGGCGATTCTTAGAAGAAATCAGTCCCCTTGTCAGTCCCAGCTCCCTCAAGGGCCTCTGTGCAGATCTCTGCCTAATTGAATATTCATGGTGACCAACTGAATATTTATTATGCCAAAAAAGCTCCATAGGGCCCAGTCTTCTTCCCCCCACCCCACCCCCGTCTGCATACCGTCTTTGTAACGCAGGCAGCTGTCCCTTTCCCTCCTCCCCCGGCACTGTCGTTGTCACTATCTCTCAGCCACACGCTCCCCCGTCCTCCCCCGCCCGTGTTGCAAATCCCACTGGGCACTCCTGCCTTAGCCGCCACCCCACCCCCCGGCCCTGGGGGGTCTTCCAGAAGAACCCCCGCCCGTGCAGACCAAAACAGCACCCTCAGCAAGACAACGAGGTATACATTGAGCATGTGGCCTGTGTGAAGAAGTGTCATAAATTCTTGGCAAGTCTGGAGTCAAAGCAGTGAGCGTCTCCTGGGTCATACCAGAACTTTCTAGAGCATTCCGCCGTCTTGTCTGGAAGATGGAGAAAATGCCTTCCCTGTGGTGTCGGTCCACAGGTGCAACGGCGAGAGGGAGTTGGCTTGGCTAAGCGTGGTGGGGGGGGGGGAGGGGCCAGGGAATGGTTCCCCCCTCGACCCTCCCCTCATCACAAGTTCTTGGCTCTCCCTCTTCTGCCCGGGAATAAAGATGTATGAACATCCTGGGGAGTGAGCTCTGGACCCCACAGAAACAGACGCCGGAGGAGGAGCTGTTATTTCTGTAGCCTCCCCATTGAGCGTGGCCGACCGTGTGCTAACGAGGATGGATGAGGCCGTGTGCTGGAAAGATCTGTGCTCCCGGAGGACGCCATGCCAGGGACGCAGATGGTCACGGCGGCCAGGACGAGGAGCCCCTCTGCCAACCCTCTGTCTGGGCTGGGTCCCCTTATTCAGTGCTAAAACCACCCTTGTGTTTTTTCTCTCTCTCTTTTTAAAAAAGACTTATTTCTTAGAAAGAGGGAGGGAGGGGCACCTGGGTGGCTCAGTTGTTAAGCTTCTGCTTTCGGCTGAGGTCGTGGTCCTGGGGTCCTGGGATCGAGCCCCACGTCAGGCTCCCTGCTCAGCGAGGAGCCTGCTTCTCCCTCTCCCGCTCCCCCTGCTTGTGTTCCCTCTCTCACTGTGTCTCTCTCTGTCAAATACATAAATAAAATCTATTTTTAAAAAAAAGAAAGAGGGAGAGAGAGAATCCTTAAGCAGACTCTTAGCAAAGCATGGAGCCTGATGTGGGGCTCGATCCCACGACCCTGAGATCAAGACCTGAGCTGAAACCAGGAGTCGACCACTCAGCCATCGCCCCTACCATCGTGTTCTTCTACCAACCAGGCATCCACTAGTGAACCCACCCTGATCTCCTGAGAAGCCGGTTGGCACAACGCTTCTCCTTGATTTACCCAGGCTCACATCTACCCTCTGGGCAGCCTTCGATGGGCCCCCCAACTTCTCTGAGCCCCAACATTCCCCTTGACAGATGGGCGTCATCCTGCCTGCCTCTTTGGGTCGTTGTGGGAATTCAGCGGGAGTCACGGCGTAAAAGACACTGTGAATACATGACAAATCCCAGACGTTTGAGTCACAAAGCCTTCCCCTGCCTTCCTACACGGAATTAATCTTGTATTCCTCTGGGCTGTCTCTTGAATATTAACAATGTGTCCTTCTCAGCAGCTTTCTCCCAGCCTGCCCTGGATGATCAGGGTTATGGGCGTTGTGTGGACTTGCCTGCTAGACATCATCTTCAAGGGGGCGGGCAGGCAGGATGTGGATCTTACCTTCACATTCACGCCTGCGGGCAGCACAGTACTCAGGACAAGGTAGATGCTCAGTGAACACTTAGTGAATCAGAGCGTGAAGGTCCTCTCCACCTGGACTCAACCTGTGTTTTATCTTTTCTGTGCGACTCACGAGGTAGGGGTCAGAGAAGGGGACTTCTCGTAGGGTCCACACACCCTAGCCTGGGGACAGGCCCCGGTTGCATGATCTGGGGGTGTGAGTAGACATAATGGGAACAGCAGAGTCTGGATATGAACACACAGAGCCCAGCTCCTTCCCTCCGTTGTCTGCCCGCCTTCAGCCACAGAACGCTTTGCGGGAACTGGATGGAGTCTTCAGAGCCATTGTTTCTTGTCGCCAAAATTGCTTCCTTGTCTTCTGGGTCAGTCCCCGAAACGGCTGCAGAGAGACCCAGCTGTTTAATATCCCGCCTGCTGATGGGCGCGATTGCTCATCAGACCCCAGAACGGGGACAAGTTCAAGAGGGACCACAGCCGGCCCTGACCGTGTGGGTCTCAGACAAATGACCACCCAGTGCACTGGCCAAGATTAAGCAACAAACATGATTAAAGGCCAGAAAATAGGACCCAGGAGGAGAGGATGAGCCATCTGTTTGATATATTGTGGAGACGAACAAATAACAATGTGCAAGTCTGCGGACGTTTTCTGCAAGAAGGATGGTGATGCCCGGCTCAATCAGGTCTGAACAGGAAGCCAAGGGCTCCAATGGCCGCACAAGGGATTTTGTCCAGACATATTAAGGAAGAACTTTTCCACTGCCTGGCAGTCAGGGACCTTACGCACCGGGACCATCTCCCAGAAGCAGCTTCTGTAATCTGATTTTCTTGGTCAAAATGATGGACCCAAGTCTAGCGGAGAAAGCCAAGAACTCTTGCATCTGGGTCTGAGAGAGAAGGATGAGCTTTTGCATGTCTCCCTCAGGAGTGGGTCCGGGACTCCTAGGTTTATGAGGAAGAGGAGCCAGAGAGACACCCCTCTCCCTCCCCTGGACATCTAGTCTTGCACAAGGCCAAGCCCCCATCCTTGACATGGGTCCTGCCATGCATGGCCCACGGAGACCTGATTAGCCCCTGACTGTCTCTAAATCAGCAGATGGCTGATGGAAAGCCATAATTAATGGATTTTCACTGGGATAACAAGAGTGCTTGGAATGTAGAGGGACTTCTCTTTTCAGCATAGAGTTTTATCAGTTAATGCATGAATGACTAACGGTTTCCGTCTTCATCAGGCACTGTTAGTATATCCAAAAAGCGTGTATTGAATCTGTTAATGATAGAAATATTTATGAGATGGGAAAATCATCTTTTGATATATAGTTCAGCAGAAAACACTCTTATTTTAGAATTTACTTAGGATTTATCTTGTAGGTAGGAGTGTAGATATGAAAATGTCTGTGGTCAAGAAAGAAGTTTTTATACTCACATGCTTCTATGCCATGAGAGGCCATAGGGTAGGCATCAGGGTCCATCAGGAGGCAGGGGCAGTGAGGGTGGGGACATGGTTGAGAGTCGCTATCATAGTTTCAGCAGGAAAGGTAAGGCAAGGAATGCAGATTTAGGATTGGATGGTTTGAATAATCCCAGTGGGTTCTGACTCTCAGTTGCCTGGTTTCTGGTCCTTGAGCAATGAAGGCAGGTAGATTGCGGTCTAGAGTTTAGGAGACCCACAGAGCAGATGGTAGGAGAGGGGCTCTGGATTGGTTCACTTGCATATGAAAGGCTTGCAAGTCATTGGCTCTCTCTAGGAATTAGCTACCCCTGAGAGGGGCAGTAGCTCCTCCCTGTTCAGCTGGGCCACAGATGCCCAAGCATCAAGAATACAGAAGATAAGAAAGTTGAGTTAACACAACTCTACATCCAAAAGTGAAAATAAGGACACGGTTTACAGTTGGGTGGATGTTGGTGGACAATTGGAAATTAATGAGCCTTAGGAAGATGCAAAAATATTCTAGGCAAAACTTAGAAAGGAGAAAAAAAAAAAAAGACCAGCAAGTTTAGAGAAAAGGGGCAAAGGGACAGGGAATAGAGACCCAAGCTTGTGCATTCCTCTCTTCCTCTACTTCTTTCTTGTTCCATCCTGGGTGGACAGGGCAGAGTCCTTGTGAATTTCTGCCCTGCAAAACATGCCGTGGAAGGTGAATGGCTTATCCAGTTAGGAGGCGTGCTAAGGATGCCACTGGTATGAGGCTTCTTCCCCTGATGGCCCGAGGGGTCTGCCTGTGTTCCAAGATGGCGAATGGTAGTTTTAACACTGCTTACCAAGTGTGTTTGTGACCGCTGGGAATGGATCAGGCAACCACTGAGCCACCCTCTTGCCCCCAGCTCTAACCCCCTCCAAAACCCAGGATGGAATGACTGCCAGTGGGTGATGTTCTCAGCACTATCTACTCTGTGGCCACCACCAGTATCAAGGCCAATGGTCAGACAACCCTCCATTGGGAGCTTCCATTGACTTTCTACCTTCCGGAGATAATAAATAGGCCTCAAAGTGGTTTGTCAACTACAATGCCCACCATCATTTTAAGAGCCAGCTCATTCATTGGACAAGTGTTTGTTGAACACCTGCTGGAGGTAGGGACTGTTCTAGATGCTGAGGATACAGCAGTGCACGTGGGATACCTGAGTTATGCCCTTGTTCAGTAGTGATACAGGCTAAGTCAACAAAATGATTAGTGAATTACACATTGTGTAAATGTCCTGGCAGAATGAATAGGGGTGTGTGCAGGACAATAAGGTGGACCTCTTTGGAGAGATCAGGGTTGGCTTTTCCAAGGGGAAAGGAGTTGGGAGCCTGAGGGAGCCCTGGGAGGGGCCATCTACACAGGCAGAAAGAGAAGTGCAATGGATCCAAAGAGGGGAGACCATGATTCATTCTAGGAACCCAACTCCAAGGAAGGACCATCAAGGAATTTGGATTTTATCCCAAAGGGCAGTGGGATGGTTTGAACCGGAGGCATAAGGTGAATTAAAGTGATGTTTTTTGAAAGATCACTTTGACAGCTCTATGGGGGCTGAATTTCAGGGAGGCAAGACGGGGAGTGGAACAATCCATCAACTAAGAGGCAGCTGGATGGTGAAATTGAGATTAGGTAGGGTGCCTTGGACAGCAGATGGAATCAGGGGGTACTTTGGAGTGTCAGGACCAGCAGGAGAGTAGGGCCATGGAGGAGGGGAACAGGGGAATCATCATTGAGAACCTTCAGGTTTCCAGGTTTGGACCTGGCTGGTCATGCCATTTTTGAGATGGGGAAAGAAGATGCCAGGGGTCAGTTGTTTTGATATCATCATTACACTCATCATTATGATCACTATGAAAAACGCTTGTCCCCATGAGACACCTGGGTGGCTCAGTTGGTTAAGCATCTGCCTTCGGCTCAGGTCATGATCCCAGAGTCCTGGGATTGAGTCCCGCCCGCATCAATCTCTCTACTCAGCATGGAGTCTGCTTCTCCCTTCCCCTTTGTTCCCCCCACCCCCTGCTCACTCTCTCTCTCCTCTCAAATAAATAAATAAAATCTTTTTAAAAAAATGCTTGTCCCCAGCTCAGGTCTCAGGAAGGATGCTGTTAACATCAACAACTCGATTTGGCCTCAGTGTATCACGTTCTGTCTGCCTGGGCATCAGCGTTCTGACTCTTGACTCAAGAGTGGGGTTTCTCAACCTCAGCAGTATGGACATTTGGGAGAGGAATTACTCTTGGTTGGGGGGTGCTGTCCTGTGCATTGTAGAAGGGTTAGCAGCATGCCTGGCCTTCACCCACTAGACGCCTGTATCATCCCCTCCCCAAATTATGACCATCATAAATGTCTCCAGACATGGCAGATGTCCCCTCGGGGACAAAGTGGGTCCTGCTCCAGAAGCCTAGGAGCTGAGAACAGGAGGTAAAAGCTCATCTAGGAAGGACAGGCTACCTGCTAAGAGCTTGAGAAGTTCTCAGAGCAGCCTGACTCTTGAACTGCGGTATGTCCCCCCACTCTGGAGCTAATGGCGATCTGGAGCTGGAAAAAAGCCTTACTCAGCAGCATAAACACACACACAGAAATAAATACAAAACACCCATGCCAGGTGCTGCCCCAGGGTTTTCTCACTTAATTCCCATGACCACTTGTCCTACCTACAGGAAAGCAGAGGCTTATACGGGTTGAGTCGCATGCCTATGATAGTGAGGTTGCTGAGTGGTGGAGGCAGGGTTTGAACTCATGTCTTTGGTGCCAGATCCTGTACACTTTCCTTGGTACCATACTTGCTTTTTGTGGAGACTGAGGCACAACCGGCAGCATCTGTGCCTAAGGATACCCTGGCTTCAGAGAGGGGGAGGGCAGGAGCCATGACCCTCAGGCCACCAGTGACTCCCACTCTTCCCCTTGGATCCTCAAGTCCAGGCCTATAGGGGACTCATCTCTGAGAGTTCTAGGTCACCCACTGGAGAGAGTGTCTAGGCGCTACACCTCACTGCCCACGACCACCTCCTCAGCTCCACCAGAACCCCCCACCCCCATCAGGCTTGCCAGTGCTCTTGGCTTAGGTCTCCCACAAAAGCACAGCCACACAATTATTGCAAGATATCAACCTCCCAGCTGAACAAAGCAGGATTTCTTCAGACTCCTTAATAAGATCAGAGTGAAATCTGCCACCCAGATACACAGGCTGCCACCTCCCTGGGCATCCCAGGCCCCAGAGGTTGTTTGTGGGCTCCTGGTTTCCATCCCTTCCAAGGGATGAGTGGGCTTCCTCTACTCCATAATAGTGATCCTCAACCCATCCAGCCTAAGAGCTGCATCACAGTGGCAGAGTGATAGTCTTGAGTTCCTTGAGAACTGTCTGATACTATTTAGTATTTGTCATTGTTCCCAACAGACTGCCCTGCATGCATTCCATAAATGTTTGCTAAATCGGTGGATGGATGGAAAGATTGGAAGGATGGATGAATGTATGGGCAGGTAGATGGATGGATAGATGGATGGATGGGTGAATGGATGGCTAGATGGATGGATGGTTGGGTGGATGGATGGATGCATGGATGAATGGAAAGACAGAAAGAAGGAAGCTAGGAACAAAAGGAGGGAAGGAAGATTAAGAGACCTTCAACTTTAGGTCACGTACTCCACTGAAGTTCACTTTCCCATTCAGAAAATCTCATTTTCATGCAACCAAGTTTGTGACTTTTGAGGAAACACCAGTAGGGCAGTATATAGGGTACTTTTTTTTTTTTTAAAGAAATGTATTTAGTAATCAGCATAGTATACACTCAAGGTAGGGTGAAGAATAAAACAGTACGTGCAGATGTTGTTCCTATAAAACGAGCTGTCACTAGGAATCGTCACACCATATACCCGTGATTTGAAAATTTGTCCTGTGAAAAACCTAAACACAATCATTCCGTTTTCCCAAGGGATCATTCAGGAGCAGTGTCTTGGCCAGAGCAGCCCACGGTCACCTTGGCAAATAGCAAGCATATAGCAAACACTCAAGAAGTAATAGCTGTTATTCTTCACTCCGCTAAATGACTCCTTTAAATAGTGCCAACCCTTCATGAACCTTTTAAGAGGGTTTTATTAAAAAAAAAAAATCAGCGGAACATAAAGAAAACAAAATTGCCTCAAATCCCACCATTTACAATGATTACAGAAAGGATAGGAATGGCAGTCTTTTCTCCAAGCCCACCCTCCATGACTTGGATGCCATTTACAGAATCTTCTCCAGCCTTTTCCTGAGCTCTATTGCATAATGAGATGTATATATACAGACTTGGCTTTCTTTTTTTTTTTTTTTTAATAGGCTCCACACCCAGCATGGAGCCCAACACGGGACTTGAACTCATGACCCTGATGTTAAGCCAACTGAGCCACCCAGGAGCCCCTACACACATATCTTTTTGTATAAAAGCAGAACCATGCTTTCCATACTGGTCTGGAACTTACTTTACTTGATCCTATGTCATGGAAAATGTCCTAGGTCAGCTCACTCAGATCTGTCGTGTTCTTGTTTTAATAGTTTTAATACTTCACGATACAAATGTGCCATCATTTATTTGACCAGCCTCCTTTAGATGGACATTTAGGTTGTACCCTTGTGCATTTCTGGCATGATATAATGGGGGAAATCTTCTTCTTGTCTATTCTGTAAATACGTATCAGGCACCTATAAGGCATTTGGGGAAAAGTGATTAAATTTATGATCGTGTGGTGGGTTTTGTTTAAATTTATAACACACTAGAAGCCACGTGGTCTATAGATTTTATAGGATTTTCTTCCTATTGGGAGGAACTGTCATCGTTAACATCATGATTCACCCAACCCCCTGGGTCCCAGCCCATCACTGGAGAGAACACATTTCTCGAAGATTTAGGGGCCAGAAGGCAGGAGACTCCATTTCCTGTCCTGCCAGAGTGATCCTCCAGTCTTGGAGGATCTCCAGTCTTCCTGATCTCCAGTCAGGAAAGGTGTGGCCTCCCCCTGGTGACAGCGTGCTCCCTGGAGAAGGGAGCCAGAAGCTTCAGGAAGACCCCATCCTGCCCTCAGGCGAAGCCAACAAATCAAACTCACAAGGACCCACCTTGCTTGTTGCTCAGGTTGTTGGAAGGAATCAGAACATCGCTGCTTGATGTTTTCTGTGTTTCTCACATCCTTTCGGTTGTCCCTGTTACTCCCCCAAAGGACTAAACCCTTCAGACCATCTCTCGTAGCCTTGACCCTTGGCCTCCAACTGTTGTAGCTTCATCTCCCGCCGGATCTGGGCCACTCCCTTCCTCCCAATACCACATCCTTTCCTGCTTTAGTTTCCAACCCTCTTCTGCTGGAGGCCGACTCCTACAGGCATTCAGGGCTTAACTTAGCCCAGAAGGCCTGCACCATGGTGTCTCTCTTTTAAATTATTTTAATATTCATTCTGTCTCGCATTCAGCCTTGCATTGCTGCTGTTCGCATTTATATATACTTACAGAGAGCACGTGTCCTATATTAGATTATTGGGTCCTGGAGGACAGGGACCGGGCCCCATCGAGCATTTTTTACTCTCTGCTGTCTCCTGTACCTAATAAGCACTTAATGCATGTTTTAAAACTTCTCAGCCTCCAGGATGGGCAGTGCTGGTTCAGGGGTAGGGGTGGGGGGGGAAGAGCGGGCATGGTCCTCTGCTAAAGGGAGGGAAGGGGCATTTTTGGGGGGGAGCCAGAAAGTCGACATAAGGGAGGAAGCAGAAGCCCATCCCTTGGACCTGGCCAGCAATTTCTTCAGCTTCTCCGTTGAGATGTCCTAGCTGCCTGCCCCCAGGGCGACTGGAAACTTCTCTATAGTGTTGGAGTCACATCCAGGCTGGCTTCTCTGCCTTCAGCCCCACTGCCCAGGGTTAGCATGATCTCCCTTCTCTGCCCGAGTCCTGGGCCAAGGCTCTGACGCTGAGCTTCACGCTGGGTCCCAGAGCCATGACCTTCCAAAGGCGTCCGATGTCTTTACAGTTCCCACAACCACTCGTTGGCCAGGATCCCATGCACACGCGGCCTCTACACCTTCCCCTCCGAGAAGAGAGAGCTTCCAAACGGTCCTACTGTTTGTTTCTCTCAAATCAATTCTGCAAATGGCAGGAACATTCCCTCCGCCACCACCCCCCAAAGCCAGGGCTTAAAGACTCACCCCCAGAACGGAGTTTTGGGGAACAGGAGTGTCACTGAGTCAAGGACGCTGATGTAGACCCCGCAAGTCCTTAAAATCCCCAGGCCAGAGAGGTCCCAGTCCGAGGGGGTGGACAGGGAAGGAATCCGAGGGCGATAAAAAGGCCATATAGGGTCAGGGAGCTTGACGAAGTGGGGAACAGCCTCCCTGCAAGGTATTCTCTGCGTTGGCGGCAGTTCTGCCTGTAAAGGTCATTTGGGAGGGGTGGGCAACCCACACGGACAGCCCCAGACCCACCTGCCCCGATGTGACCCACTCGGATACAGACACGCCCCACGTGAGGTCCCCAAGGGTCTGTTGCCAGTGGGGAGAGGAAACTGGATGGCTCCGTGGTCACAGACAACCACACGGGCACTCCAGATCTGCTCACTTGCCCTCAGCAGGACATTGCCTTCTGGTGGGAGGTCAGGCAGCCCAGCGCTGGGGCTCAGTCCTTGGCAAGGGCCTGTCTCGGACAAAGGACGCACGCCCGGGGTTCCCAGGCCACCTCTGCTTTGTCCTCGAGCTTTGTGCTTGGACAAGTCATTTTCCTGGATATCAGCCCCTGTGTCCATCCCTGCATCCCGCCTTACCGTGCCCGTCCATAGTCAGTCTGCTCTTCAGTCGGACATCCCTTCTGTACCTCCTCTGAAGCCTGACCCCACCCTCCCCACCTCCCCTCCCCACTGCACTGAAGCTTTTATAAGCACTTTTTCCGAAAATTTGCAGTTAGGAAGGTAAAATAAAAGTAGAGAGCAGCACACAATTTCTTTCTTTTTTTTAAAAATGATTTTATTTATTTATTTGAGAGGAAGAGAGCACGTGCGTGAGTCGGGGAGGGGCAGAGGGAGAAGCAGACCCCCCGCCGAGCAGGGAACCTGATGCGAGACTTGATCCTAGGACTCCAGGATCCTGACCTGAGCCAAAGGTAGACGCTTAACTGACAGAGCCACCCAGGCGTCCCAGGAAATAGTTTCTTTGGGGGGGGGGGGGACAGAATATGATGTGTATTTTTTTAATTTAATTTTATTTTTTCAGTGTTCCAAGATTCATTGTTCATGCACCACACCCAGTGCTCCATGCAATACGTGCCCTCCTCAATACCCACCACCCAGGAAATAGTTTTTAAATGGATGTCAGACATCACTGATCCTAGGAACCTCCTGTCCACTAACAGTCCCTCCTCCTTCCTGCTCACCCTTGACTCCTTTACGCCAATTAGGCATTTGCCCCGTCTCTCCCTCTTAGGCCTAGGTCCTCTTTTT
>CM053619.1:2955296-2970822 GCA_028646535.1 Procyon lotor
TTTGGGTAGTACTAGAGCTCTGTGGCCCTCCTTTAGAGACCACAGCAGGGGATGGTGTCTCTGCCAGGGATGGTGAAGTCCCAGCAGGAAGACCCAGAATTCCCTGAAATCCTTTCCACTGGTGCATCGAGGGGAAAGAAAGAGTAACATTGCCAGGAAAGGTGCTCCAAAGAACCACTAAGATTTTGTGTATTTCTTGGATGCCAGAATAGAAGAATTTCCCACTGTAGTCTGGGTTTTCTAGATGCTGAGTCTGGGCTGGGGTCCTTGGGCATGCGTTTCATTGAGATGCTTTTCTCAAGGGAAGGGAGGTGAAGGAAGGAGGCTGGGGCAGGGGAAGAAAGCCAAGCAAGGATGTAGGGTGTCCAACCAGGGAAATCATCCCAGGACCTTGGGGGTAGATCCGCCAGCTCAGCAAACGGGTCCCAGTTAATGGGACACTGGAAACATCCATTGCATTGCCCATGGTCTATGAGGAAGACCCTCTTTCCTTCAAATTCTTCATGATGCAGAGACTTCTGCTCTGCCTGGGTGCTTTGAAACTCCCCTTGTCCAGAGCTCTCGGTTTAATCTTTAATCTCTCCAACTGAGAGAGCTCAAGGGAGTGCCGGGGATGTTCTCCAAATACGGATTTTTTTTTTTTAAGTGTTATGACTTCACCTCTGTCGTTAGCATGAAAATACGTGTAAGTCCCTACCCTTCCCTCTAGGATTCCCCCGATAATTCCAAATCTTTTTATAAACTGAGCATTTTCTCAAGCATCGCATTGCCTCAGAAGTGAGGACCCAAACTTCACTGTTGGGATCTCTGACGGAAAACTCTGGAAGCTTCCGCCCCACTAGCCCAGGTGTGGGTAGCAGATGCCAAAACTCCTTGCAGAGAACCTCAGTCTCTAATTCCTTCATTTTAAATCTCTAGGCTTCAATTTTGTTTCTGCTACTCCCCAGCCAATGACCCTTGACAACACAGTCAACCCCCTGTGAGCTCATTCAGAGGGACAGAATAAGGATTAGGTTCCAAACAAATGTTAACAGTAGCTTATCACAAACAGGCACTCAGTAATGTGTGGCCAACTGGCCCGGGGTGAGGGGGACAACTTGGAGAGGGAGCCCTGATTTATGTTGGCTGATTTCCATGGTGTAAATAGTCCCACTCTGATTGATTTCCAGCTACCCGCTGGTGTAACAACCAGCTTGCAAAATTCCCAAACGTTCGAAAATCTGTTCAAGGGAGCCGGTGGGAAGCCAGCATCCTACAGCTAAGCCCATCCAAAGGGTGGCTCCTGGTACCTGCCTCGATGGCTTAGGAAAGGCGCCACTGGGATTATCCCCAGCCAAGGGATCATCTCTGCAGGGATGTCTAAAAGGGTCTTGGTCTGAGGCTCATTCTAAACCTCTTACATGTTGATAAAAATCATCAATGTCTGACTCTTGCTACATCCAAGACCAGCCCAATTTCAACACCTTCTGGTGAAGGCACTGTACTTGGAAATGATGGTGACAGGGCACCTGGGTGGCTCAGTCGGTTGAGTGTCTGCCTTCGGCTTGGGTCACGCGGTCTTGGTGGGATGTGACCCCGCATCAGCCTCGATACCCTAGTGATATAAACCAGACCCAGCTGCCTTCACCTTTAATCCACTTTCCACCCCTTCATCCTTGCCATAGACTGCAGCCCCTGGCCACCTGCTCCCAAAATGACCCACTAACACCAGTGATCCTAGAGGCAGGAAATGTCAGATCCCATGGGGGAATGCAAAGTGGGGTTTCAAAGTCCATCTCAGACATAACTGTGTGCCAACGTTCCCCTGACCCACACCAGCTCCCCTGGCCCCCCTCTGCACCCTTCTCCTCGAGTATGCTGAAAATTTCAGCTCTGCCCTCAGGTGGGCATCCTGACATCCCCCCCATTTGATCACCCACCCCACCCCCAGCAGGACTCGGGTCCACCCTCCCTTGACCGGCCTGCCTATGCACCTCGTGGGGTCTCCTCCTCCCCAGAGGGTTTATCCAAGTATTTCCTCCAACCCTGCATGGGATTCTCCACCCCTCTCCCCCTGCCACACACACACAACTGTGTTCTTGTGGCTTCTCTTCTCTCTGTTTCATGCCCTGGGAAGGGCAGGGCTGGAGGCACACAGTTCAGAGCGTGCACAGAGGGTTGGTGTGATGGTCAAGTGCATGGTCTCTAAGCCCAGAGACCCCCTGGTCTGATCAATCCCCCACCCCCCGCCCCACCCCATTGTCACGCATTAACCCCATGAAGGTTGGCTGTCTCATTTTATCTTCCTGCCTCATTTACCTCTTCGTAAAATGGACCTATTGATACCGTGAGGACAGAAGGAATTAGTAGACAGAGACACTTACTTAGCACAGCGTTTGGGACCTCGTGACATTAGCTCTCACTCTGATTGGTAGAAGCCAACGATGAGAAATAGATGGGCTCTTAAGTGAGTACTTTTCAAAGGGGAAAAAGGCTGAAGACAGAGGTTTGCTGGGCTGTAAAATGTTGAGTCAGGAAACGTGTGTGCACACGCACACACAAACTATAATCTGGATGGGCTCATTTCACTTGAAATTTGTGATCACAAATCTCAGACTGGGGTCCAAAAGTCCCAGTGATCCTATTATTTTTCTCTAACAAGCTTGCTTTGCCGGTCTGAGACAGCCACTGTGCACCCGATGGGGGGCACATCAGAATCATCTAGGGAATTCAAACTGTAACTAACTATGAGGTGAGTTACACTAACTGTAAACTAAACTGGAGTTTCAAACGATGTCCTTTTTAAACTAAACTGGAGGGGATGCCTGGGGGGCTCAGTGGGTTAAAGCCTCTGCCTTCGGCTCAGGTCATGATCTCAGGGTCCTGGGATCGAGCCCCGCATCGGGCTCTCTGCTCAGCGGGAAGCCTGCTTCCCCCCTCTCTGCCTGCCTCTCTGCCTGCTTGTGATCTCTCCTCTGTCGAATAAATAAATAAAATCTTTAAAAAATAAAAATAAATAAATAAACGAAACTGGAGTGAAAATTGCAGATGTCCAGGACCCACCCGAGACCAAGGACATCACAACCACCATGAGGGGGAGGGAGCAGGGCTGAGAATATTTTGCGAGTTTTGCAGATGACTCTCTCGCGGGCGGCCCGGATGGAGAAATGTTCCTTTAAGGTGATCATTTGCTACCTTCTTTCTCCTCTAAGTTTCGCTCGCCCTCCCCTGTCTTTCAGCTCTCAGCTGATAAACTTGCTTGATGCTGCAGGGAGAAAATTAAAGCCATTTGAAGGAGACTTCCTTATCTTTCTGCTGTCAAAACTGCTAAAGGGACTGCATCCAAAGTCTTCTGCCTTCTCTTCAACAGAGGAAGGTCCAGCCACATTCAACCGTCAAATCTGGCTTCCCCACCCACGGGACATCACGGAGCCTGGCCACTGTCCCTCCCTCTTTTTTTTTTTTTTAAAGATTTATTTTTATTTTATTCATTTGAGACAGACAGAGAGAGGGGGCATGAGAGGGGAGAGGTCAAAGGGAGAAGCAGGCTCCCCGCGGAGCAGGGAGCCCGATGTGGGACTCAATCCTGGGACTCCAGGATCATGACCTGAGCCAAAGGCGGACGCTTAACCAACTGAGGCCCCCAGGCGCCCTCCCTCCCTCTTCGGGCTCAGCATCGTCTCTGTCTCTGCTTCTCCCCCCCCAGAATCACCGCCAATGGCACACACGCTCTCCCCACTCAAACCTCCCATGTGTTCCTCCTCTCGCAGCCACGCTCGCTCTGCTTCCCCGACTCCACCAAACCTGCTCCGGCCAAGGTCACCTTGACATGCGGGATTACAGACGCAGCTCTCAGGGCGCGAGCTGCCTGCTTCAGCCAGGGGAAGCTCGCTCCCTCAGATGCCCTGCGTTCTGTGGTTTCCATGACACCACACGCTCCTGTTTCCTCCTCCCAACCGCCCCTTCGTGGTCAGGCTCCGGGGCTCAAGGGTGAAGGTTAAGGGTTCCTCAGTTCTTCTCCTAGACCTCTTCTCTCCTCCCTGGGCCTATACTCCTGTCCCCAGGGGACCTCGTCTCGGCTTTTCCTCTCCACTCCAGACTGGCCAACCCCACCGTCTGCTTGACATCACCCTTGCAGCATTCCGCCGGCACCTTGCCCTTAATGTGTTCAAATGGAATTCTCGACTGGGCATCTGCCATCCTTCCCTGTCTCAGCCACGGTTGAGCTGTTCAGATCTGAGTGGCACGCCTAATTTCTGTCACTTCCTCCGCAAATCCGAATCCTTCCTTCGAACTCACATCTTGGATCGGCATCTTGGTCCCTATCCCCCACGTCCCCCACGCCCACCACCTCTTTGGTAGCAGTCAACATCTTTTCTCAGCCAAGCGACTGTAGTAGTCTTCTTACTGCCCTGGAGTCCTGACTGATTCTTCTCCAACTCATCTCAAGCCTCCCTGATTCTTGCCCTCAGCCTCTGTGTTTCAGCTTCTCAGCTGTGCTTGTGTTCAGCTTGGTTTAACTCTTTCCTACCCCAGGACCTTTGCACACACCTACACAGAGGCACATACATACACACAACCTTCTGCTTTCCTCCTCCTCACCCCATGTCCATTTCTGTCGCTGGCCCTTCTCATCCTTAAGACCTTTGCATAAATATCACTTCTCCAGAGAAGCAGACCTTCTTTGATCATCCTAACTAAATAAACACCACCTTCTGTTGTCATCCATTCCTTACTTCTTATTATCTTCTTAGACTTTGTCACCATTAGTCATTGTTTGTTAACTCCTTCTCGTCTATCGCTGTCAATAAATCCCAAACCCCATGAGTACAGTGTCTACTTGACTCACCACCGTATTCTAGAGCCCGTCTGGTAGGGCCCACCTGGAACGCGCGTGGTATACGATAAATCCTTGCATGACGAACTGGGGTACTGGGTCCTCCTGGGACATCATGCCTTGTCTGGAACACTCGGGTCTCAATGAAGACTTTTCTGGTCACCTTCTGCAAGTCTGCAATCCTGATTTCCCCCCATTTTATTTACTAACAAAAACTGAATTCTTTATTAATAACAGTCTGCAGATCTCATGCAGGATGGGTGGGTTATATGACTCTGCAAAGCCAAGTGTTTAAGGATCATAATGAAATATACATTTTGTGCTTAAAGCAAGCTTTTTAGAAAAGCGAGTGCTGCTTTGGTATCTTTGTTTCACACATCCCTAACATCACCTTATCCCATTCTTGGTTTAGGCAAAAATCGTCTGGGGATTTGAGGCTCAAATCAGCCGGACTGAAAATATTTGCAGCTGATATTTGTCTTGCTGGCTACAAACTCTGAGGGATTCTTTCTTGCCTTTTAAAAAGGAAAATGTGAAAAATTATGAAATTATGAAAAATGTGGCCGGACTTTAGCTCTTCTCTCCTTGTTTTTCTTTCGTCTCTTTAAAGAAACAGAAGAGGAGGAATGAAGAGGGAGAGGGAGGTAGATGTAGCTTTTAGACTGAGTATTTAAAAAACAAAAAACAGGGCACCTGGGTGGCTCAGTGAGTTAAAGCCTCTGCCTTCGGCTCAGGTCATGATCTCAGGGTCTTTGGATCAAGCCCCACATCGGGCTCTCTGCTCAGCAGGGAGCCTGCTTCCCCCTCTCTCTCTGCCTGCCTCTCTGCCTACTTGTGATCTCTTCTCTCTCTCTGTCAAATAAATAAATCAAATCTTAAAAAAAAAAAAAAAACGGGATCAGAACTAGCATCTGTCTCATTAGATGGCATATTTCACATTATTCAGCCTGTGTTTTTGTTCTTCCGTTCCAGGGAACTATTTACAACAAGAACTTCTGTATACTGAGCCACAGGTCATAATGCTTTACATATAAGCCTCCAGGAGCTTCTTTGCCTTATCACGTTCCCAGACGTGCCTTGAGATCACAGATTGCCTCAAATTCCGTTTCCAGAGCCATTTTCCAAAACAAGTTGTATCCTTGGCTTGAACAGGATTTCTTTCTTCCTTCCTTCCTTTCTCTCTCCTGGATACTCACTCCACGCCCTCTCTGAGCCTCTAAAAAAGTCAGATGGTGAGTTCTCTGGGCACCACCAACGGAGCGCGTCAGTTAGCAAGCACAGACGGCGTGTGTAGACACGTTCTAGAGCTGAGCAGGGAAGTTTGCAAGACGAAAAAGAAAAAAGGAAGAAGGAACGAGAAGGGAGAAAAAAGCATCCTGTTCGCTCCTCTTGGATTTGCTGCCGTGGCACCCAAGTCGGGGCTTCGCTGTGTTCATTTCTGGCAGTTTATTCCTCCCGGCGTCTGGGGGAGGATGAGAGTCTGCAAAGGGAGTCTGGCAAAACAGGGCAAGTCGAGCTGCATAAAAATGCGGAGGGATCACTGCGGAAGTGGGCAGAGGCCTCTCGTGTGAGCCCCGGGGGAGATAGCGGAGCCCGGGCGAGGGGAGGTCGGCACCTGCTCAGAGTTAGGGCGAGAAGTCCCACTTGGGGCTGGGGTCCGGCCACCAGCTAGGGGTCCCGCTGACTCTCACGAACGGCGCTGATCACATCCAGCTGCTGTCCTGCGCGCACCTGCAGGTGGAAGCCGAATGCTTGGATATTTAAAACAGGCTCAAGTGTATCTGCTTTGTTCTCCAATCAGTTATTTACCGGGTGGGGGCTAGGGGTGTGGGGCCAGTGCCAGTAGACAGCTACAAACTTGAACCCTTTGAAAAGAATAAGCAGAACCTTTTAGCTTGAAACAGGTGCTGGGGTCACAGCTGTGCCACCTGGTTGACAGGGCCCCAAAACTCCCAGGAAAGAAAGGGGACCCTTATCCCTTCCATTATCAAATGGCCACAGCTCAAATGATCAGACAGTAACTTGTGGCCAAATGGGGCAAAAAAATAAGTACTCTAGAAAGATAAGGGTTTTTTTTTTTTTTCCTTCTATAGACTAATATGGTCCAGAATTAGTAAAAAGAACGTCCTAGGAGAGGCAGGAGGAACTTATGGACAAGAGATGAGTGACAGGTTTTAAGAAACAGGATAATTCTCGGGGCAGTGGGCTTATCGGTGGGTTTTAAAATTTTATTTTACTTTAATTTTTTCAGCGTCCTGCAACATGACTTCTGTGATCTGAGTTTTTTTTTTTTAAATCTCCCCTTTTGAAAGAAAAGAGGTTAGAGATGGCTTAGCGCTCACGCTTTTAAATCACCATCTTGCAAAGCAACTCTTACATGTTCCCAAGCCCTGACGAGCAGGCTTGTGTTGTCCCTGTTTTCCTTTGATATTTTCTTTTTCTTGTTCACATATTATTCATCTTGTCTCGGAAGGAACTGAGGGAGTTTTGCAAAAGGAGAGGAAGGCTTGAAAGTTGGAGAAAGTTAAGACAAAAGTAGGGGACAGAGCAGGGGCAGGAACGAAGCTAAACCACACAGTTCGGTCATGTCCTCGCCTGTTGTTTGATCTGGCCATGTTAACAGCCAGCCAGAGAACCGGAATCTTCTGGGGTAGACAACTCATAATGTCTGGAAGAAGGAATTATGTCCAGGGCTCCTGGGTGGCTCAGTCCGGGAAGCATCTGCCTGTGGCTCAGGTCATGATCCCAGGGTCCTGAGGTCGAGCCCGGCAGGGAGACTGCTTCTCCCTCGCCTCCTCGCTTGTGCTCTCTCTTGCTATCTCTGTCTTAAATTAATAAATGAAATCTTGAGGAGAAGCAGGAGGAGGAGGAGGAGGAATTATGTCCTTATGTCAGGATCAAGCTACTTTCTCCCAGTGGTTTCCTCCAGGGGGATATTGTGATGTCATGAACGGGGCGGGTTTCACGGGGCTGATGGACAGACCCACCTTCTGTAGACTGAGGCTGTGAGAGCCATTGTCAGTAAATGTACTTGATGGCAGCTTTACTCTGTGCCTAGAACTCCTGCCCTCTGCTGATTGGGTTGGCCCAGAGATGGTTTCCAATACGGGGATGAGTCAATGGCTTATATATTGTTCCTACAATTTTCTCTGCATATTGTTTCTTTCAAGCAAACTATTGATGAATATTGCATGGTGGTGACAGACAGCTTCTGGCCCTGGGCAATGCATCAGAAAGCAGTTTGCATCTGCTTGTGAAAACCAGAGGGCCTGGCAAGACCACTAGCCTCGTTTGCACAACAAACCTGAGTCCAAGATGCGCCCACAAGCCTGTCCCCAGGGACACCATTGTTTTCTACCTGCTTCGAGCAGGTACATAAGCATATACACTTCTATCCCATTTAGCAAGGGGGAAAAAAACCATTTAGCCTGCAAAATTTTTTGGAACATGTTCAGTTGCCTCCCTACCCCAAGCAAAGTAAAACTGTCAACACAGGCTTTCCCATCTAAACCCCGTCATATGATGGTGCTTTTCAGGAATAGACAACTAGGAAAGTGAATAAGATCACTCATATGAGGGATGCCTGGGTGGCGCAGTTGGTTGAGCATCCAATTCTTGATTTGGGCTCAGGTCATCATCTCAGGGTCATGAGATCGAGCCCTGAGTGGGGTTCCACGCTCAGCAAGGAGTCTGCCTGAGATTCTAGCTCTCTGTCTCTACTCCTTCCCACCCCTGCTCTCTTCCAAATAAATACATAAAATCTTAAAAAAAATAATAATAACTTGTATGCGATTTTAGGTAAACTGGGTAAGAATTAGGGACAATCTACCAAAAATAATAACCAACAATAGTACCTACCAATAATAATAACAGGGATTGGCAAACATTTTTTATTTTTTAAAGATTCTATCCATTTATTTGACAGAGAGGAGAGAGATCACAGGGAGGCTGAGAGGGGAAAGCAGGCTCCCCGCTGAGCAGAGAGCCCGATGCGGGGCTCGATCCCAGGACCCTGAGATCATGACCTGAGCGGAAGCCAGAGGCTTTAACCCACGGAGCCACCCAGGCACCCCCTGCAGTATCGTTTTTATATCTCCACCCAAATCAAGAAGATGCATGAAGTGCCAAAGCTTCACCCTTAACTGATTCCTGCCTGTAATCCCATCAAATCCCATGGAGTCTATTAGTTTTCTTTATGGTTTTTCTCACGGAACAGAAAGACATATTCCAGAGGTCCTGGGGAGTGGCCAAGAGTAGCTTCAGTGGCCTGGGGAAATCCAACCCTCTGGTTGATCAAGTGAGAAGCTGACTTATCCTTCGGGTAAAATGTCCAGGAAAGGAATAGTTCTACAACACGGGGTGGTAAAGAGCTACCCTTTTGGAAGGTGGGATTCCCTTTCCAACTGGTGCAGGCAGGTGGGATCTCATCTGGAGTGTTTGTGAAGGTCAGTGTGGACCTAGTGAGGAGCAGCGCCCGTCCTGCCGAAAGGTTCTCACACAGCCCTGGAAGCAAACACCTTTTCCAAATGAGCCAATTCTAGCTTGTTTGTGAAACTCAGCTGTACAATGAGGACTCTTCACCAGACTCCAACCAACAAGGAGCCAGAGGTGAAACAGTCAGGGCAGATAAACAGGTGGGTGTCTGCTGTCATTCAAGGTACAAGCATCCCGGGGTTACACCCTCGAACCCGACCACCTTCTCCCATCCAGGCGCCAGATCAGCAAGCCTCTAGGTTTATTTGTTAATTATGTGTTTGCTGGTCCATCCATTTCTTTCTTTCTTTTTTTTTTAAGATGAACTTTAAAATACAACTGAAATATGATAAAGCCCCAGGGAGTTACTTTCACATTTTTTTTTTTTTGGTAAGTTATAACATTCCCTAAGTTGTTTTCAGCTACTTGATAGTATTTACTAAACCAGCCACTTACAGCCACTGTAACAAAAAAAAAAAAAAAGAAATTATTGTAAATAGATGTTATAATATAAAAATGTACAAGACCTCTATAAGGAAGACAACAAAAATTTGCTAAGGCACATAATAAAGGATTTAAATAAGAGGGGGGATATAGACCAGGCCCCTGAATGGGAAGATTTTCAATTATTCCCCCAAATTAGTCTATAAATAAAACAATGGAATTCTAAGCCAAAATTTGTGGCTTAGAAACAATGGAATTCCATTAAATTTTAATTTTAAATTAATTAAAAATTAATTAATTAATTAAAATTTAATTAAAATTTTAATTCCATTAAAACAATGGAATTCTAAGCCTAAATTTGCAGGGCGCCTGGGTGGCTTAGTGGGTTAAAGCCTCTGCCTTCGGCTCAGGTCATGATCTCAGGGTCCTGGGATCGAACCCCACATCAGGCTCTCTGCTCATCAGGGAGCCTGCTTCCCCCTCTCTCTCTGCCTGCCTCTCTGCCTGCCTGTGATCTCTCTCTCTCTGCCAAATAAATAAATACAATCTCAAAAAAATTATTTAAAAATCTAAATTTGCTCATTTCACAACGTAGTAGGAAAAGAGGCCTCCCTGGAGGCATTAATGTGTGAGACTTCACGTGTACAGATGTACACACACGTGTGAAAATACAGGTGGATATTTGCCCCACTAGATCTTTAGCTATTTAAAGGTAAAAGAAAAATGTAATCATTCAGACAGCATGAGCAGTACCAGAAAGACAGAATGAAAAAAAAAAAAGAAAGAAAGAATGAGCAGCATGGATTTGCGTGTGTGATGAATTGGGGTCGACAGGGAAAGCACGGAGATGCAGACATTTGTCAGCGGGGGAGGAGGGTTGGGGGGTGGGGACGACACTCCCTCCGTAGCAAAGAACACCCCACAGTTAGGTGCACAGGGTGGAGACCGGGCGCTTTCAGCAGCACCTGGCTGGGGTCCAAGTCCCAAGAAGATGCCCTAGGACCACAGGTCCCAATGCCCACGGCCCACGGGAGGCCAGCCTCACTTGCTCCAGCTTAACCATCATTTTACTTTCCTATTCAACTGTTGCTTAATATTTTACAGGATAGAGTCCCAGTCAGAACCTTGATTTCCCCTAGTTGCCCCTCTACTATCAAAATTCTCTCGAAACCATGGAATCATTTCTGGCTATGAGTTCACCCTGCAGACCTCTCACAGGGCAACCCTCCCTTACTATCATTCATCTAAATAGTCTGTGCACTGAGCCGCCAAACTAGGCGGCTTCCTCCCTGGGTAATTATTCAGGATAGGATTAAGACGGATTTGCATAAAAGTGGGGAAAGCCTGCGTTGGACTCAATAGTGAACCACTTTAAAATAAATTAAATTCTTATCTCGTGACATAACACAATATATTCCGTGTACATTCAAGATTAAAATGCCAGAAGCGAAACCCTAAAAGAACAGGAGACACAATATTTGTGTCCTCTGGGAATGGGATGCTCTTCCTGAGTGTACCCCAACACTAGCCCGGAGTCTCAGCTCAACAATGGTTTTCTGCATTGTAAGTTAGTAAGTTGCCAGAGAGACAAAACACAGAGAAAAATACAGATAAGTTTGAGTACATTAGGATTTAAGATAGGTGTGAGTCGAAAAAATTAAATGAAAAGACCAATGATTAAAAAAAAAAAATTGCAGGTGTAGGGGGACCCTGGCTGACTCAGTCCGGTAAAGCATGTGACTCTTGATCTCGGGGTTGTGAGTTCAAGCCCCCATGTTGGGTATAGAGATGACTTAAAAAAATACAAAAAAAAAAAAAAGAGGGAAAGTGTGATGTGTGGTCGATGTGGGGTTGATATCCTTTATAGGTGGATTCTTAAAAATTTAATAAAATGATAAAAATAAGTCAATCACCCCGATGGGGAAGAAATGAGCCAAGGAAAGTATCAAACATATTTCCCCTGTCAGACATAGGAGAAATTAAAAAAAAGAAAAGAAAAGAAAGATTAATCTCTCTAGTCATCAATGAAATGTAACCTTTCAACTTGGCAAAAACCACTTCCTCCCAAAAGAAAAAAGTCCTACTTGGTGCTGCTCAGCAGAAGGGGATATACACACTCCATTCTTCATTCAGAACTGAAAGAACTATCAATTGGCACAGTTTCCAAGAAGAAATTAAATCACAATTTTAAACTTTACATTCCCTCTCACCCAGGAATTCTGAGTCTAGAAATTTTCCCAAGGGAAAGCAATCAAGGACTGGGACTTCTGCCTGCAGAGATGCAAAGCATCGTTCATAATACCACTGAAGCAGAATTCACTTAAATAGCTGACCACAGGGAAGTGGTTAATGAAACAAAGTTACCAGCCATGATAATGATGCATCCATATGGCTGAATACTCAACTACCACTTACGACCATCACAAAAGTCTTCGTGATTGACACTGACAAAGAGTCCCAGGATCTATCTGTTGTATCACTACAAAAATCATGACCGTATATGCAACATTATCCCGTTTTCCTGGGGGAAAAATCCACATCTTTCATTAGCTTTTATTTTCTAGCTTTTCAACAATGGCATGCATTAATTATATAGTTTTTTAAATATCAGAGGCGGTAACAACCTGAGCTCTTTCCAGAGGGGAAATGGAGATCCTTCTAGAGATGTCAGGAGACTCTGTGAGCACGAGTATGGGGCTCCCTTGAGGCCCCCCGCTGCTTTATCACACTTGATGGGATGTCTCAGCACACCGTGGTATAAGTTCCAGCCCCATCCCTGGCGTTGTCTGTTGTCAAGGCTAGTCATTTATTTAAGATGTTCTTTGCTGAAGGCTTCCCATACCCATGAGGAAAAGAAGCGATGTGTGAATTTCCCGCAGACAAAGCCAGGATACATTTCATAGCAAGGGAGCGGAACTCTGATGCCGGCAGACATTTCTCGACCTAACAAGGGAAACTGCTTCGCGATGGAATTGCATGGCACACGGTGAATTTATTAATTGTCCTTTCTTTCCTCGCTGGGGAAATCAGCTGGTGGCTGTTATTTTCCTGCACTAGTCATATGGTCAGGATTCCCAGGAGACCAGAGAAGCCTTTTCAGTTGTCTTAGTAACTGATGTGAGTAGCAAGTCCTGGAGGCTAGATCAGCCACGAAGCGTCAGGGAACAAGCGCAGCTCAGGTCTGGTTAATGAAGGTAAGGATAGTGGTGGTTCAGACCAAGGTGGGGGTTCCCCAGCCTGTGGCTTGGCCAGTAGCCAAGCTACTGCCCCGTGCCTCGGTGTTCTCACCCCTTAAGTGGGGATGACATGAGTTCTTACCTCTTAAGCCTGCAGGATTCCCAGTTCTCAGCACACAGTGATTTCCAGGGTCGCCCCTGAGTATAGAGTATCTGCAAATGCATGAGTTGGTGCTGGTAAAAGTGGCCTTCTGGAAGAAGCAAAGGACAGGACACAGCATCTGTCCTCCTCTGCCCTCCCTTGCATGTCGTTTAGAGCCCCAGACACCGTCTCAGGGATCTGAGAGGCTGCGTGAATGTGGCCAGCACTGGGGGTTGTAGTATTTCATCCCAGGAGAGTTCTGTCTTGTCTGTTTGAGGCAAGTGCTAGAACCAACCGCCAGCAGGAAGGAGTCCCCCAAAGAAGACGTGGGATCAAGTATTGATGACCGCCCCTCCTTACGTCTTCTACCTGGCCCTTTGCTCGTGAGGCATGAGCACCATAAATTATGGACACCTCCGTCTGGAAGGAATTGGAGCGATGATTCAGCTTCCCTGACTTCTCTCCTGCATTTCCCCACAGTACTTTCCTGGCTTAGTCCCTCTGTTGTAACTAAGTGCCATCGACTGAGCCACTTACAAACAACAGAGATTGGCTTCTCATGGTTCTGGAGGCTGGGAGCCCATGACCAAGGACAGCATGGTCAGGTCCTGGGGTGAGCCCCCTCCTGGGGTGCAGATGGCCACCTCCTTGTACCTCACCTGAAAGAAAGGGGACTGGGCACCTCTGGGGTCTCTTTTAGTGTCACTAATCCCATTCATGAGGACTCTACTCTCGTGATGTGATGACCCTCCAAAGTTCCCTCCTGTTCATACCATCCTACTGGGGGGTGGGCATCCAACAAGTGGATTTTGAGGGGGTGCAAACATTTAGTACCGAACATACCCAAACTTGTTTTCCTTTCTCCTTCTAGTGTTCCCACCGATCCATCTTTAGGAAACAAGCCTTTTATCCTATTACCATCCTGTTTGGGAATCAACAGCCTTTCAGGATACAGTGGGAATCTTCCAACTGCCATTAAAAACTGCTGTGACCTAACCTGATTCCACCCACCTGTTTCACGGCTGTCCCAAACACTCACCCCTGCACCTGATCCAAACCATCTGTTCTACCAGCTCCTCCCCAACTCCTTGGCCTTGACCTTCCTTTACTGGCAATGAGTGTCTTCCTCTGATTTTCCATTCCCCAGTCCAAAATCATATCTCTTGTATTGCCTTGTTTGAGTTGTACCTTCTTTATGAAGTCTTCCCTAATCGTACTTGACGAAAATCTTCCAGATAGTCTCTGAACCCCCTACAACCGTGTATCTATGTATTTATTATTTCATGTCCACTTGGGAAATAGGAATATGAATGGTCTATCACTTGCTATCACGAAGACCCAGTGTGTTAGAAGAGAAAAGGCATGCACCTCATGTCATGGATAACCCAACGTAGAAAGTAGTAAATGCCTCCAAGAAACTACAGTGTGGGCAGATCGCTGGCAGCGATGAAAGCTGCCAGGGGAGGGGTCATTTTTCAGCTGGTCCTTCAGGATGGAGAAGACCTGAGCAAGTAGCCAACAGGGAGAAGGAATCAGAGCTCAGGGAAGGAAAGGGATGTAGATGGATCTCAGTGGAAAGGCCAGCAAGAGGCTGTGTGCTGGGACTGTCCTAAAAAGGTCCTGGGCAGGAAAGCAGGCATGAGAGAGCAAAGGACCCCCAGCATATTCGCAGTCCTCTAGAGGGCCATGACCCATGGCCTGGTATGTGGTGTCCTGCATGATGGTCCCCAGAAAGAGAGCACTCCCTGCCCGAATGCCAGATCTCCTGTGTCCCCCCAGAAGTGTGGCTGGCTTCTGCTGATCTGTGTGCACTTATCAGATGGTGGCTTTTTGGTGAATGTGGGAGGGCTGCAATGGGAAGCCAGAAGATCACCATCAATGGGGAAAGGCGAGGGTGAGGAAGGGCTGCATTGCTCTGGGCTGGGTCGGGGACGGCCTTCCTAGAGACACACAGGGTGGGTATAAGAACAGGTCCTATAGATCAGAGATTGCATGAGATTTTTCTCCTAAGTATCAGCCATTTGCTACCAGTGTGTAAATCTAAAGAACCGACAACCCTTGAGAAACTCAGTCTTGCTCTGCTGCTGAGGAAGAATCCCTATTTGCCCATTCTAGCAAAATGGCACTGCATTTGGAGCCTTTACAGGTGAATTTGAATCCAGGTCTAGCTATTTACGTTCTGTGTGATCTTGGGCAACTGGGTATTATCCATGCAATGTGAAGGACCTCATAGAATTTTTGTGAGGTTTCAGTACAATGATACTTGTAAATTACTTAGCATATTAAGTGTCTGAGGCAAGAAATAGTAGTTGATAGGAAAAAAAAGATTATCTTTGCCCTGGCATAGAAAAGCTCTATTTGAGGGGCACCTGGGTGGCTAAGTCGGTTAAGCATCTGCCTTCGGCTCAGGTCATGATCCCAGGGTTCTGGGATCGAGCCCTACATTGGGATCCTTGCTCAGCGGGGAGTCTGCTT
>CM053619.1:2971322-2989414 GCA_028646535.1 Procyon lotor
TACAGACAAAGGTCTGATATCTAAGATCTATAAAGAACTCCTCAAACTCAACACTCACAAAAAAGATAATCACATCAAAAAATGGAGCCCAGAAGTTTTTAATGAGTTCCTCGGGTGATTCGAAAAGCCTGCTCTGAAGGCATTGGAAGTGCTAACCCCCCGTGGTAGTTTGCAATATTTGCGAGCTAATGGCAAGGGTGAAAATAGCATTTGAGAAACACTCACCCAAAGGAGCAGAGGCGAGAGACTGGGAGGAAATCAGGAGGTTATCAAAGCAATTCCAGAGTGTGGTGATGGGGCCCAAGACTGAAGAATCTAGAACCAATATGCATATTATCTCTTCGTTTTGTCTGAGGATTCCCATTGATGGAGTCATCGTTATGTCTTTGGGTATTATCTGTACCCTGCAACCTTCCTGTGACTCACTGGGACAGAAACTGCTTTTGATACGTCTGCCACTGAGCTGTCCCCAGGGATGTCCAACACTATCACTCTTCCCTTTCCCTGGCTCCCCTTCCAAACCCACAGACGAGCAAACCCACAGGCACGTGAGCGCATGCGCGCACACTCCCCCGCAGTTTACCAGCTCTGCCGAGAAGACCCACCAATTCCCTGGACAGTCAAACCAGACCCCAGTGTGAGGATCCTGTCACCTCGCTGTCACCTCCAGCACCTTCACAGCTGCAGAGGTGAGGGGAGACGATCCGATTCCAAGAAACCTGTTAACTGCCTGTGGTCTACATGCTCTCAGTGGGCGGAGGGCCCCGACCTACTTCTCTGCTTCCTTCAAGCAGCCTTGGCACCCCGAGAATCTAGATTGTTTTGTCACTTTATAGTCTTGTCAGCGCATCGATCGACGAGTGCTGAGCGCTAATTAATTGTTACGTTATCCAGCTCAATCCATCAGGAGGCTGATGGCCCTGGCTGGGCACTGTGCCAAGGCCCAGGACTTCCTGAAGGGAGAGGGGGAGGGGGAGACGGGTGATGGAGGGAGTGGAGATGCGATCGGTTGATAAGTCCAGGGAGAGACAAGGATGCCAAATCTAGCAGACCGGATGCACTGGGCTGTGGAGAGGAGCTCCAGGCAAAATCTTGGGATCCTTAGCCATCCCAGTCTTCGTACATCACAAATCTTGCCTTTCTCCCTTCTGCATCAACACCTAGCTGCCCACACACCCCAAAACTCCACCCATTGCCTAGAACACCATCTACCCAAACCCCCAAAGACCATCTTCAGAGTGAACCACAATAGCATTTGTCAGAGTGAGTTAATAAGGCTGTGCTGGACAGTTTTGCCATTCGACCCTCCACATTGACTCCCCGCCCTACCCAGCTCCCTAGGTGCTAACCTTTATGAATCGCTTTGTGTGGCGATCTTGCCCTGTGGGTGTTAGTTGGTTTTGGTAAATGCAGAGTCCTGGAAAGAGAAAGGAATGGAAGAGAGTGACAATGGGGTACCTGTTTCCTACACTATCTCCCGGTCCATTCACTCTCAGCCTTATGGCCCTATAGCCCTCATTCAAAGCTCAGGGAGCCCTGTCCACACAGCTCCCTCCTGCTTTGCAATCCAGAAGCCACTTCCTTCTTTCACTACTCAGACCCAGTTTGAATAAAGCCCCCCACTCTTACTCATCCAGAGGCACTGTACTATAATCCCTCTGGGTTCCCTACATTCCGCTCACATCTTTGCAAATAGTCCCTTATTAAAGTCCCCCTAAAATATCCAACTGGATGTTTATCTGTTTCCTGTTGGCACCCCCACACTATTAGGTGAAAAAAAAATTCTCCATGTCAAGTAACTAATAAGGTGGATGATTTCTCACTAGACTTCTCATCTCCCTTTAATACGCCAGGTGAATATCCAAGAGGAAAGATGCTATGTAGAATCCAAAGCTTCTTTGATCCAGAACCACTCTCCACTCTCTCCCAACCCCCGGAATGCAGACTATGTATTTCAAGGAAACCACATATACACTGACAGCCAAGTGCAGCTAGCAACGAGGGGCAGAGCCACCAGCAAATGCACAGTTCCTGGGAACCTCTGCTGGAGAACACAAGAGACTTTTTAAATAATCCATGAGAGCTTTCAGATAATGACATGTCTTGAGAAAATGCAACCTAAGACCTAGTCCTTTCTCTGCCACCGATTTCATGATATTGGGCAGGTCATTTCACTTCTCTGGGCCTCTCTTTATCCCCTGTAAAATGAAGCAGCCAAACTTGACCCGTAGATTTTATACTTATGCAGCTGTTTTTTCCAACGAAATCTTAGGTAGAAGACCAATATGGGAGACAGATGGAAAGCAAGCTGCTCTGGGTGAGGCAAAGGTTGGGAGAAGAGAAGTGGAGGTGGGTGGGCAGGGCTTAAACACCACCTACTAGATTCCATTCTTTATTTATTTTAAAGATTTTATTTATGTGAAAGAGTGAGAGAGAGAGAGCATGAGCTGGTGGAGGGGCAGAGAGAGAGGGAGAAGCAGACTCCCCACAGAGTAGGGAGCCTGATGCGGGACTCGATCCCAGGAACCTGAGATCATGACCTGAGCCAAAGGCAGATGCTTCACTGACTTCACTGAGCCACCCAGGTGCCCCTACACTCTATTCTTAAGCAGGAGCCCTTGAGGTACCTCCAAGGAACCCACAAGATTTCCTGGAGCCAGTTTCAGAAACACTGTTCTAGAGGTACTCCTGAGTGCCTACTCTGATATGAGCACACGATGGTCTTCACATGGGATCATCGTTGCCCCCTCCCCACCCAGAGGAGGTGGAGAGTCATTGAATTTGCACTTAAGGCAAGGCTGGCAAAAAGGCCCATGTGGAATCTTCCTCTTGATTTCTGAAAATATTTCCATTTACAGCAACAAGTAATTCCCTTTACCTCAGGGTAAAGGAACTTTGGAAACCATTAGGTGCTCCTAGGAAGTGTCTACTGTACCAAATGACTTCTCCGGACAATATTCTGCCTATTAAAGCACGTGAATGTGTGTGAAATCTGGACACAGATTATCCCTGGATACACAATGTTTGGCCCAAAATGTATGGGGGATTTTACTGATACCAAAAGGCTTGAAAACACTGTTAAGCCCCCTTAACACCGTTAAGACCCAGTCTGACTTTCCTTTCTTCCTGATCTCTGCCCGGCATCTCTTCAGCTGATTGCCGAGGTCTCCAGGCTACTTGGGAGACTCCACCAGCCTGGTTGAAAAACAGGGAGCTGGGGAGCGGTGCCAAGCACCTGGTTGATGCTGGCTGTGGCTCAATGAGATGATTAGCAAATCCTATCCCCATAAAGTAACTACAAAGCTGGACAGGACTGATTAAAAACAGCCACTTCAGTCCCCTGGACAATTAACCAAAAAGCTTACAACATCTGAGATGCATTGACGCTTGAAAAACTGCTGAACTTAAAGTAGGAGTGGAGTTTTTGACAGTCTTGGGGCTTCTTCCAGCCTCGCCCCAGATCAGTCAGCCCAGAGGTTCTGCCAGGATGGGGCTGGCTCTGAGCACTGGCAGCTGTGCCAGTCAGAAGGGACTCACTGGATTCAGGGTGTTGGGTGACACCCCTGCCCTCTCACCACATACCAAACAGAACCAATACAGTTAACAGATGACTTCTCATCTGAAGCAATGGAGGCCAGAGGTAGATGGGAAGCCCCATTCCAAGTACTGAAAACACCTGTCAGTCAAGCATTCTGTCACAGCACAATCAACCTTCCAAAGTGAAGGTGCAATGAAGTCATTCTCAGGTAAACAAAGACTAAGAAAGTTCTTTGCTACCATACCTGACTGACAAGAAATACTAAAGAAACTTCACAGGCTAAAAACAAGTAGACACCAGGCAGTCATTCACATTCACCAAAAGAAATGAAAAACACCAGAAATGATCAATGCGTGATTAATGTGAGAAACTCTATACGTATTTTTCTCATTTCCTCTCTTAACTTTTTGAAAAGTTATATATCAATAATTTTAATACTGATCATTGGATATACCACATGTATACATGTATAAGGGGGAATGTCCGGAACTCACACTATTCCTACTTGAAGTTTGGCAGTTCTTCACGTACAAGTGCATCTCAGATTGTTGTATGCTTTTTGGTCAGTTTCCAGAGTATTGGATAGATAGATAGATAGATAGATAGATAGATAGATAGATAGATACAATGACGGCATAAGGGAGGGAGGTTCATTGGAGCAATAGTGGAGCAAAGTTACCATGTGCTACTGGGAGTAAGTAAGTTAGTCCTGAAGATTGTAATAAGTGAAGGTATATATTGTAATTCCTAGAGCAATCACTAAGATAATAACTTTTAAGATACAGTAAAATTGTCAAAGGAATTTAAATGACACAACATAAATGATAGGCATACCATGCTCATGGATTAAAAGACACAACAGAGTAAGCATATCAATTGTCCCAAAATAATGTACAGATTTAACAAAATTCCTATCAGTGTCCTCACAAGAGTCTTTGTAGGTATAGCCAATGTTTTTCCAAAACTTATATGGAAAGATAAAAGAAGTAGAATCAATAATTCTTAAAAGGAAAAATAAGCTGGGAGGGATCAAACTACTCAATTTATTTTTTTTAAAGATTGTATTTATTTATTTGAGTGAGAAAGACAGATCATGAGCAGAGGGGAAGGGTAGAGGGAGAAGCAGACTCCCCGCTGAGCCATGAGCCTGATGTGGGACTCGAGCCTAGGACCCCAGGATCATGACCTAAGCCAAATGCAGAGGCATTAGCAACTGAGCCGCTCAGGCACCCCAGACTACTCAATTTCAAGAAATATATAGCTACATTAATCAAGACTTTGTATTCATAGGGAATACAGTCAATGGTATTGTGATAGTATTGTATGATGACAGATGGGAGCTAACTTGTGATGAACACAGCATAACACATAGACTTGTCGAATCACTGTGTTGTACACTTGAAATTAATGTACCATTATATGTCAGTTATACTTCAATAAAAACAAAAGACTGTTCCTGAAAAACAAAAACAAAAAGATTGCTTAGTATTGACAGAGAAAGGACATGTAGATCAGTGGGACAGAATAGAAAACCCAGAGATAGATTCAAACAAATATATCCAAAACTTTTTAAACAAATATGCAAAAGCAAATAATTGGAGGAAAGAGAGCCTTTTCAAGAAATGATGCTAAAGTAACTGGCCATCAGGAAGGAAGGGAGGGAGGGATTCAGGGAGGGGGAAGTAAAGGAAGGAAGAAATGAAGGAGGGAAGGAAGAAAGGAAGGGAGGGAGGGAGGAAGGAAGGGAGAAAGAAAGAAAGAAAAAAAAAGCCCTCAACTTAAATGTCTCATATTTTGTATAAAAATTAACTCAAAATAGGGTGCCTGGGTGGCTCAGTTGGTTAAGCATCAGACTCTTGATTCCAGCTCAGGTCATGATCTCAGGGTCATGAGATCAAGCCCCACATTGGGCTCTGCTCTGGCCATGGAACCTGCTCAGGATTCTCTTACTCCCTCTCCCTCTGCCCCTCCTTGCCAATTCCCTCTTTCTTAAACAACAACAACAACAACAAAATAACACCTCAAAACGGATCATGGATTTAAATGTAAAACATAAAATATCTAGAAAAAAAAAAAAACAGGAGAAAATTAAAAATCTTCAGGACCTAGGGCTTGGAGAAAAAGTTTTGGACTTGACACTGGAATCACAGTCTATAAAATAAAAAATTGATAAATTGGACTTCATCAAAATTAAACTTTTGTTCCACAAGAGACTCTGTTAAAAGGATGACAAGACAAGCTACAGTCTGGGAGGAAATATTTACAAACCATATATCCTACAAGTAACTATTATCTAGGATATAAAAAGAACTCTCAACATTTAATAGGAAAAAAATGCAAACAATCTGATTAGAAATGGGCAAAAGTAATCAAGAGACATTTCACTGAAGAAGACATACAGATGAAAAATAAGCACATGGAAAGATGTTTAACATCATTAGCCATTAGGGAAATGCAAATTATAGCCACAATGAGCTATCACTACACAGCTTTCATAGCTAACTAAAAATGGCTAAAATAAAAAATAGTGACAAGACCAAATGCTCACAAAGATGTGGAAAAACTAGATCACTCATTCGTTGCTGGTCGGAATGTAAAACAGCACAGCCACTCTGGAAGACAGTTTGGCAGATTCTTTAAAAAATGAAACATATAACGACCACACAATCTAGCAGTTGTGTTCCTGGGCATTGATCCTAGAAAATTAAAACATGCTGACACAAAAACCTGCACATGAATGTTTATAGTAACTATTCATGATATAACAAAACTGAGAATAACCCAGATGTCCTTCAAAAGGTTAAGCTGTTCAAAAGTTTAGCTGTGGTATACCAAGATCATAGAATATTCACTGCTCAGCAATAAAAAGTAATGAGCTATTGATACACGCGACAATCTGGTCGGTCTCCAGTGAATTATGCTTGATGAAAGAATCCAAGCCCCAAAGTTGCACGCTGTATGATTCCCTTTATATAACATTCTTGAAATCACAAAAGTATAGAAATGATGGACAGGTTAATGGTGGCCAGGGTTTAATGAAGGGGTGGGTACAAGAAGGAAGTGGGTATGGCTATACAAAGGCCACAAGAAGAATCCTCCTAATGATGGTAATGTTCTGCACCTTGACTGGATCAATGTCAACATTCTGGCTTTAAGGCAGTCTATGGTTTTGTAAAATGTTACCACTGGGGAAGCTGGCTAAAGGGTATACAAGATGTCTATATTCCTTCTTTTAATTGCATGTGAATCTATAATTATCTCAAAATAAAAATCTTCATGGTAGAAAATGATATCATGAAGGCAACATTTATTTTGCTTATAAATCTGTGATTGGGGCAGGGGTCAGTGGGCATAGCTTATGTCTGGTCTTCTTGGGCAGCTGGAAGACTGGGGGCTGGAATCATGTGAGATCTTCCTCACCCACATGTCTGCCAGTTGATGTTGGTTGTGGACAAATATCTTAGCTAGAGCTTCCACCCCTTACCTGTAGACTTTGCATGTGGCATGGACAGTGGCTGGGATCCACAGTTGAGTGTGCCTCGACAGAGACAGGTGAAAACCATATGACCTTTTGCAACCTCGTTGTGGAAGTCATACAGTATTACTTTGGTTGCACTGTGTTCACTAAGGCAATCATGAAGGCCCTTCGGTTTCAAGGAAATGGATAGGATACAACCTCTAATGGGGGAATAGGAATGTTCTAGGAGAACATGTAGGACTAGAACTATAGCTGTGGCTCTTTTTATAAAATATAATGTGACACTGTCTCTAAAGGCTGACCTATCCTCCAAATCTACAAGATTGCCCATAGCCACATAGTTTACATACCACGGGTCCAATCATGCAGAGAGACCAAACCTCTCTTATAATTCTTCATTTAGGGGCGCCTGGGTGGCTCAGTGGGTTAAAGCCTCTGCCTTCGGCTCAGGTCATGATCTCAGGGTCCTGGGATCGAGCTCCGCATCGGGCTCTCTTCTCGGTGGGGAGCCTGCTTCCCTCTCTCTCTCTGCCTGCCTCTCTGCCTGCTTGTGATCTCTCTCTCAGTCAAATAAATGAATAAAATCTTTAAAAATAATAATAATTCTTCATTTCTGGAAAAGGAGCTCTAATTGGCCCAGGCTGAGTGTGGTAGTCACACCTGGTCAAATCAACCATGACCTAGAGTTTGGCCTGTATTAAGGGGAGCTGGGTCATCTCGCATACAACTAGAGCCAGGAGGTGGGGGGCCACAACGGAAGGGAGGACAGTTTGGGGCACCTGGATGGCTCAGTCCATTAGGCATCTGACTCTTGGTTTCGGCTCAGGTCATGATCCCAGGGTCCTGGGATCAAGCCCTGAGTCCAGCTCTGTCCTTAGCAGGGAGTTTGCTTGGAGAGCTTCTTTCTACCTCTTCTTCTTTCCCTCTCCACCACTCTCTCTTGTTCTCTCTCTCTCTAAAATAAATACATAGGGGGCGCCTGGGTGGCTCAGTGGGTTAAAGCCTCTGCCTTTGGCTCAGGTCATAATCTCAGGGTCCTTGGATCAAGCCCCGCATCGGGCTCTCTGCTCAGCAGGGAGCCTGCTTCCCCCTCTCTCTCTGCCTGCCTCTCTGCCTGCTTGTGATCTCTCTCTGTCAAATAAATAAATAAAATCTTTAAAATATATAAATAAATACATAAATATATAGGTCTTTTAAAAAAAAGGTGGGGGGAGGGGGAGGGAGGATACTTTCCTGAGCAGGAGGATTTGCTTCTAGGTATCAAGGCAATCCAGGAAGTACCAAAGCACATAAGGTAGATTTTCTTTAAGAACTGTATGCTCTGTCAAGAGACAAGCATAAAACAACATGACACAGAAAGGTTAGATGTAGAAGGATAGGCAAAGTTTATCAGGCAAATGCAAACAAAAGGAAAGCTGGGTTGGCAATATAAACATCAGATCAAGAGGACTTAAAGATGAGAAAAGACATTAAGTAGGACAGAAAGGGTTATTTAATGTTGATAAAGAAGGCAGCCACAAAGAAGACATAAGCACCATGAGCCTTTTTGTGCTGAGTGATGTGGCTAGGGAATACAGAAAAGCAAATCCATGACAAATACCAAGAGAAAATGACAGGAACACAAAGTAGTGGGAGATCCTAATATACGTCCCTCTGTCTTTGACAGAATAAGTAGGCGACGAATGAATTAGGATAGGGAAGAACTGAATGATGTATTTCATGTGTCTGATTGAATAGATATATGCCCATTTTGTACCCTCCAAAAAGAAAACATACTTCTCTAAGTACTCATGAAACATTTATAAAAATCGATCATATGGTAGCCCATAAAGGAAATCTCAGTAAATTCCCCAAAGCAGAAAGTGTACAGGTCCTATTCTCTGATACAATACAACGAGACAGAAAATTAAGGGCCAAAGCTCAAACCAACACATCCAAACACTTTGAAATGGAACAACGTTCTACTGAAGAACTCTTGGGTCAGAGGGAAAAACCAAGGCTGCGATCACAGATCATTTAGGACATTGCAACAATAAGAACATTGACAAGACAAAATCAGAGGAAGAACATAGACAAAAACAAAGCTAAAGACCACATATTATTAATAGAAAAGAGGAAAAGTAAATGGACCGAAGATTTGAGCCCAGAAACGAGAAAACGAAAACAAACCAAACCAAAGAAAATTAGGAGGGCAGAAATGAACAAGTCCAAAGGCATAAAATAAGATTTGAATACAAAACAAAGAGTTGATATGTGTAAGGGGTGGCTCTTTGGAAAAGAATAATGATACGAATAAATTGCTGATCCAGAAAACTTTAACACAGAAAATTAAGAATAAGAAAAGACTTAGAATTTCATATACAGAGGGTTTTTTTTGTTTGTTTGTTTTTTTGTTTTTTTGAGGAATGTTACAATTTTAAGCTAAAAAACTTTCAAAGGTCCAGTGAATATATTTAGGAAAAATAAAAACTACAAGTTGAATTTAGAGTTGGAAAAGTGAATGGATTAATAGGTAAAGAAAATGTTGCAAAGTGTGAGAAGCAGTGTGTGTAATGGTTAAGGATGTGGGCTTTCATCCCATATCACCTGGTTTGTACCCCAGCTTCACCTGTTAAGCCAATTATCTGACCTCTCCAAACCTCAGTTTCCCTCACTCCAAATTGGTGATGATAACAACATCCATCTCCCAAATTTTTTGTTGTGCAGCCAATGAAATACTAAGTCAGCCTCCTACTACGGTGCTAACAAAAACTGCCCGAAAGACGCCAGACATTATTTATTATTGCATTCCTCCAAAACTTCTGAAGAACAGATATCTCATGTTCTATATTAGTAGTTTCAGGGCACACAGCAAATCTGAATACTATTCACCTGACTCAACGAAACCATTATCTTGATGCATGCACTTGATATCTTAGCACAAAAAAAGACAACCTTTCCTAATGAATATTTATGAATTAAATAAGTATATGCAAGGGGCGCCTGGGTGGCCCAGTCAGTTAAGCGTCAAACTCTTGGTTTTGGCTCAGGGGGTGATCTCAGGGTCGTGAGATCGAGACCTGTGGCAGGCTCCGTGCTCAGCAGGGTGGGGAGTCTGCTTGAGATTCTCTCTGCCTCTGCCTCTCCCGCCATGCACTCACTCTCCAAAATTAATAAATAAATCTTTTTATCAATAAAATATATGCAAATAGAATCCAGTGTTGTAACGAAAGAATACAACACCAAAATCAAACAAGGGAATTCCTAGGAAGCAGAACAAGGGGATCTGTCAATCCTCTCCATCGCTTGGCAGGGCAGATGGCAGTGTGTTGACCCAGATAGCCTGCTTTTTGTTAGCTGCCTAAGGAAATAAGACGTGGCCGGGGATCAGGGGTCAAAGTTGTCTCATGTAACTTTATCGAACTTTTAAATAATCTAAATGTATAATAATAGAGGAATGCTTAACCATATCTATTAAATAAACACATTATGCAGGGCGCCTGGGTGGTTCAGTGGGTTAAGCCTCTGCCTTCGGCTCAGGTCATGATCTCAGGGTCCTGGGATCGAGCCCCGCATCGGGCTCTCTGTTCAGTGGGGAGCCTGCTTCCTCCTCTCTCTCTGCCTGCCTCTCTGCCTAATTGTGATCTCTCTGTCAAATAAATAAATAAAATCTTTAAAAAAACACATTATACTTAAATTATAGATATATACTATGGAGTATTCTATAGAAAGGACTATTGTGAACCCATATGAAATATTTCAAAGAATATTTCAAAATGCGAAAATATACTCAAGATATGTTGTCCATTAAGTATAAAGGAAACAGATTAAAAGTAGTATATTTGGGATGCTTACATCTCTGGAACCTATACGTATTTATCTGTGTGTATATGTACGTACGCCTTTGAACATTCAGGTTCCTTTTCCTTGCTACTATAAAAATGCTATGATGAATAACCTCACATGTTTGTTACTTTGCACAAATGTGAGGATCAGATCATCATGTTTTTCTGCATTTTTCTCCATTTTAAGGACTGAAAGCTCTTCTCAATTGTGCAAAATGACAAATGCAAAAGGTAATTCATTGTAACTGTGTGTGTGTGTGTGTGTGTGTGTGTGTGTGTGTGTATAAACATACACATAGTAATTTCTAGGGGGAGAGAAAGAAAAGGAAATGTAACAAAGTGTCATGGTGGTTATTTTAAGACAGTTTTAATTTCCTCCTTTATGGTTTAAATTTCTTTCCTTAATTAAATGTTAGCAAAACATTCGAAGTGCGATTCAAGCAAAAGGAACAGCATTGCACTTGTAAACAAGATATCTAAATGCAAGACGTTTATCTTGCTTGCAAATGCATCTGTAAAGAAAAATGATAAGGACCACCTCAAAGAAGATATTTAAAGAGTTTTTTCAGTTTGGAAATCGGTAGGCCAATAACATATATTCAAATTAAAATCGGTCTGAATATGTGTTTTCAAAAATGTATGTGAATGTGTTTAGCACAAGGCACAGAGCACAACTGGTAACAAGGAATTATTAACTGAATTGAATTGATGCTCCTTTCCTTAGTGGCACCTAGTCTCTAAGACCCAAGATAAAGAGTGTTTCTGTCTAACTGCCACTCACCATCATTCCTCTGGGCTCTTCCATTTTTAGCAGCTGTCCCTAATGTTGCCATATTGCCTAAAAACAAATAAACCAAAAAATAACCGCAACAGAGAGCAATGAAAATGTTTTTTTCCTTGCCCCTGGAGGACAAGCAAAAAGGAAAAAAAAATTGATCCTTTATCTCCCTTTCTGGTTTCTCTCCTCTTGCTTAAATCTAGGTCCGGTGTAGAATTGATTCAACCTTTGGCGAATGGCTTTTTTCCCTGGATATAACCTAATATTCAGTCTTGAGAGAGAAGATGATCATTATGTGAAAAATTCTGGCTTGCTGCCCAAACCCACATCCCCATTGGATAATGTCCATGACTATTTACAAGAGGTGTATTTGAGAACTATCAGTTTGGGCAAGAAAGGAGAGAGCCCTCGTGAAGCGTCAGTATGTCGCAAATACTAGAGGCAAAGGGGTCTGGTGAGGGAGCTGAGCACAGAGCGGCCAGCGACTATACCAGCGGGAGAAAAAATGGTTCCCATAGAGAGATGAAAGGAAATGGAAGCAGATCTTCTAGCCCCAAGAGGATGGCACGGCTGCAAACCAAGGTTTAGAAAAACTAAAGCAAAGACTTCATGCCTCCTTTCCCCCCATGCTTTAGCTGAAATTAGAGGCAAAAATGCAACGTTGAATTAAAGTAATAACATAGGGGTGGTTATTGTGGGTCATGTGGTTATCTCCACGGCTGCATCCAGTTTCAGAAGCCCTTAGGATGCCTTGAATTCAGAATTCGGCGCTTGGCCAACTGGGACTCTGTTAATTTTGTGACTTGTTCAATCCATGTGGACTTTGCCATTTGCAGTGAAAAGAAATGCTTTCGAAATGTTGGGCTGTGTTCATGCAGAGGCAGGACAGAAGCCAGAACCCAGGACTTCTGATCCCAAGAGGTGCACAGTCCACGTTAGCTTCCCCCATTTCAGGATGCACCCAGACATCCGTGTATAGTCAGGAGAAATCAAAGCCCCATAAAGGTGTAAGTGCCTCCCCCCTTTTTAATATTATCTTAGTCACCATATAGTTCATCCTTAGTTTTTGATGTCATGTTCCATGATTCATTGTTTGCGTATGATACCCCGTGCTCCATGCAATCCGTGCCCTCCTCAGTACCCATCAGTGGGCTCACCCATCCTCTTCCTGGCTAATCACACCCTAAAATACCCCTTTCCCCCAAAAGGACCTACTCCCCCTGCCCAGTTCCCCACCCCATGTGTGTATACTAGCCAAATGGCCCGTTAGTCTCCATCCTTCTCCTCCAACCACCTCTACCCCAGCAAACCTCTGTTGCCGGTCAGCCAGATCCACAGATGTGAGTGGGTCTCCATGGTGACAGAGGAAGCCTTGGTGCAGGAGGGGAAAGACATAAACAGCAGAGGAACGTTCTTTGCACTTAACGCACCGCCTCCTGCCCTTCGCGTTCCCAGGGCACCAAAGGGCTCAGGCTTCAGAAGGGCATCCTTGGACTCGGAGAAGCACATTCGATGTCAAGAGAGGCACTATTGTGCGGGAGAGACAATGGAATGCCTGAACTCTTCTTTAAACTTCTCTTTTCTATGATTTCCAGGTGATCATCAGTATAACCATCCGATTTTAAGCAGCGCGGCCCAGACCCCTACACATGGTGAGAAATGGCTCTGAGCGTTCTGCATTCCATCCCCATTCCGAGTGCTTCCATCCTGACTACCGATGCTCCACACGCATCAGACATACGGCCGTGACTCACTGACGCTCGGAGGTGTAAGGAGCCCACAATGGCTCAGTCCCACTCTTACACCATCGACCCCTCAGTGTCCTTTCTCTGCAACCGGAGTGATCTTCCATCATGAAAGGGAGGGAGCAAGACCTTTTCTCAGCCCATTCTCGCATGCAATGTAGATCACTTCTTGTGGTCATCAATACCGTATGTCCGCAACAAGGAGTGAGCACTCTCCTTGGTTCGAGGTTACTTGTGGTACCATTTACTAAGCCATGGGACTTGGGATAAACCCTGTCAATCCACCCCAAACCCAGTAAGATTTGGGAACACTCAAAACCCAGAGCGGGTGACTCGAGCGTCAGCCCCTGGGTAGGGGAGGAAGATGAAGCTTCTAGAGCACAGAAAGTGTGAGCACAGCAACAGAGGTTTACAAAGCCACATTTCCTTCTTATCACGTCCTCCTGGCGGGTTGTGACATAACATCTGGAACGGCCAAGAAAAACTATTTTGGGCACCCGCTTGAAACTTGGGGGCACACAAGACAGCCATGTGAATGATGAACTCTCGGTCATTCCCCTGTCCTTGCTCAGAAAGGGTGACAACATCATTAAATTTTAGTGAGAGAGAAACTCCAAACAAACTTAAAATCTGCACCTTGCTTGGCAAAGAGACCCACCCCTGTCCTGTGCGATTATGCCCTGCGTCAGCACTGAGGTGTTAGGCATTATCATTAGGAGGCTAGAGCTGGACTATTCTGATGTCCCCCTTTAGGGCTAGGCTCCTGGTGGAAACAGGTGATGAGAGCAAGAGTTTAATAAGCTGGGGTGCCTGGGTGGCTCAGTGGGTTAAGCCTCTGCCTTCGGCTCAGGTCATGATCTCAGGGTCCTGGGATCGAGCCCCGCATCGGGCTCTCTGCTCAGCAGGGAGCCTGCTTCCCCCTCTCTCTCTGCCTGCCTCTCTGCCTACTTGTGATCTCTCTGTCAAATAAATAAATAAAATCTTAAAGAAAAAAAAAAAGAGTTTAATAAGCTGTTTCAGGTTGTAGGGTCTAGGAAAAACGCCAGAACTGGAAGACCCTGGCGAGATCAGTTAGGGGTGATGCGGAGATGTGGACAGTGGGAAAAGACAGACAGACAGGTTCCGATAAGAAACATAGTGGAGAAAGAATCGCGAGAACTTAGTTACTCACTGAATATGGCTGACGAGAGTCAACCGTGAGTCAAATGGGAGCCACGCTCAATGAGAAGAGTGGGGGTTCTTAGCAACGCCATCTGGAGATGCAGGAAAGCAGCCAGGGTGGAGGGGAGAGGAAACTGTCGACGTTGGATTTGGGTCTGGACATCTGAAGCCGGAGAGGACCCTAGGATAGTCAAGAAAAATGCTTCAGCAGGCAGCGAGAAGTGCAGACAGGCAGTCTGAAGAGAGAGAAGCAGCTGAAGATATCACCTATGCTTTGGAAGCGGGAACAGATGCCCTGGGAGTGGGGACAGTCTGTGCGGAGAAGGCTGAAAGAGAAGAGCAGAAGGCAGAAGCAGAGAGCCTGGGGGATGCCCATGGTGATGACACAGCTGCAGGATGGGGAGCCAGAAAAGGCAAACGAGGAGTGCTCTGCTCACTCCTCAACATTCTGGAAGGATAAGTAGGAGCTGGTTTTCTCCAGAAGCAGCCAACACAAGCACAGCCTTCTTCCCTGCTCCTCTCTCTGTCTTTTCTTTTTCCACCTGGTACAAGAGGGCAAGGGCAGGTAGAGCTGGTCCTTGCCCTTGAGCAGCTTAAGGGTTTTCTCTGCATCTCTTCCTTGGAAGCTAGGCTTCCCCCAGGAGCTGGCAGAGTGACTATCAACAGGGAAGAGGGCCTGCGTCGGCTTGATTAACCAAAGAGCATTAATTGGATCCTGATTTAGGGCCAAACACTAGGAAGGCATCAAACTGGAAAGTAAGCAAGATTTCTGCTGTCAAGGATGTTGCCGTCTTTGGCCATCAACAAGACCAGCTCAAGCCAGCTGATCAAAACACATGGACACTGAACTGGGTGAAATCGCCTGCAAGAATAATAGGGTCTTGAAGACCAGATATCACCGTAGGCTGAAAAGATGTGGCGTCACCATAGCGAAGAGTCTTGAGCGAAGAGAGAATCTGGCCAGAGGACGAGTAAGGAAGGACATTGCAATAGGAGAGCATGAGCAAGGGGGCAGGGGTAATCACGGTGGAGACAGAAGACAAGAGCTGGCCCTGGCTCTTCTTCAGCAGCATGAGGTGGAGAACAGTGGGGTTGGGGGGAAGAGCATCCAGACATGTTGCTTTTGGAAGTGGGTGAGCTGAGCTATGCCCTCGGTGGGAGTATGATGCCAAGTTTATTTTTCTCCAGCATCACCAAAAGAGAAGAAAGGAGAGCTAGGGGACTAGTGCCTGTCACCCAGCTCCGGAGAGCAGTGCCCCCGTCCTGATCCATGCCAGGGAGGCTCTTTCCGTACAGCGTGTTCTGATCTCTTGGGGATGTAGAGCATCCCTCACCCCCTCACATATGTCCCGAGCTGGCATGAACACCAGCTCATTGGCTGGGCTCCCCCGGCTCCGTCCTGAGTGTTCGGGGAGACCAGTGAAGGCAGGAAGGATAGAGAAGCTGGGAGTTCCCTGGAGTGAGGGTGCCCTTGGACCAAGCCTAGCAGGTGATTCGCTTGCCCCCCCCTCCCGCCCCCAGTTCACAGAATTCCTGATTTCCATAGTCGGACACTGCCTTTGCCAAGAGGCAGGCAGAGGCCACAGCCTGGCCCTACTTGGGGGTCCCAAACCATACATGATGGAGGGACAATGGGAGAGCCACCTGCCTACCTCATGTCGGGGAATGGTACCACAAGTGACTTCTTACCGAGGCATGAGCAACCTTCACAAGTGTTCCCTCACCCATACCAGCATCTCCTCTCTGCCGCCAACCACAGAGCCCGGCTCAGCCCACTCCCCTCATCAGTCATCTCTCTCATCGGTGTCATCCCTTGCTCATCTTCTCCTCCATTCCTCCTCCTGCTCCTCCCCCCGGCCCCCGACCCCCGGTCTACATTGAACACCCTCCCTTCTCTCTCTTCAGAGTTTGGGATCTCAAGGCTCTGTCTCAAGGGAAGGAGGGAGGAAAGGAGAATGATGTGCTGAGCATTCTGCCTACATTCTTTCCTCCAGCAGCTCCGAGAGAGCCAAGGGGGGCCTTAGGGGAAGGTAGTGGAGGAGGAGGAAGTAGATTTGTAGCGCACCGTGGCCCGTTGGGCACGGGGCCTGGGGAGACCCAAGGCAGAAAGGGTGATGGAACAGATGGAATGGGGGAGGAAATGACGTCATGGACCGTGTGGGACGGAGTCTCGGTGGAGTTGGAGTCCTGGACCCAGTTCTATGGGTACGTGGACAAGGCCGGTCACTCCACTTCTTTCAAATTCAGATTTAGCTGAGCCTGAGAGCTACGAGGGGAAGGACAGAACTTTCACACCAAAGTAGACAATTTTATGACCCAAGTAGGCAATTTTATGTCTGTCAGACCTACATTTTCGTCAGACGCCCATGGGGAGAAGGAGTCTGCCATTCGAGGAAGGACAAGCCACCAGCCTGGCCAGCAACAGCTAAAAACATCACCTGCCCCCAGGCTTGTAGACAACTGGAACTGAGCATGAGGGAAACTGAGTCACCAGCACCACCCATGTCCTAGCACAGGGGACCAGGAAAGAAGGATGAGGAACCCTCTGTCCTCCCTAATGCCATGCACCCCTCCCTTCTTTTGCAGAGAAGCCACGGATGAACAACATCCTGACATCGGCCACCGAGCCCTATGACCTCTCCTTCTCCCGCTCCTTCCAGAACTTGGCCCACCTGCCCCCATCCTACGAGTCTGCAGTGAAGACCCACCCCAGCAAGTACTCATCCTTGAAGAGACTAAGTAAGTGGGGTTTTCTCGGGCTTGGGGTCTGCCTCTGCAGCTTCTGTGACATCCTCCTGTGTTTTTCTCTCTTGCTCTACACCTGGGGACAGGTGTGGAGTTCCAAGAATAAAGAGTGAGGCCATGTGAGTTCAGGGAGGCTCTGTACATGTGGGTTTCAGACACATCAAGACTCTTTACAATGTCAAGAAGGTACACAGAGGGAGGGCTCTTCTTTCCTAGCTTTCTGACCCTTGGACCTTCTGCCTCCATGTCCCCATGGGGCTATTTTCATGACCATCCAACTGCAGGGCCAAGCCTTTGCTTGATGCTACTGGGGTAACTTACCCTGATGGCTGAGTCAGCCACTTGCAAGGTGGAACGGTGAATTTCTCTGGCTAGAAGTCGGGGGGTCCCTGATGATCCAAGGACTCTGATGAATGGCGGGGAAGATGGAGGTTGGGTCTACCCATCCGTGACCCTCTGGGCAAACTGTGGAGCAGTCAGTATTCTCATGCTCTGCAGAGATGTAGAAAGCCACAGGAAGCCTCATTTCTGGAGTTTGGGGCAAAGCAGGCTTGTACGTGTGTCCTGGGTAAGCTTCAGGATAGAGCAGTCCCTGTGAGCATGGGAGGACCTCCTGGACGGAGACAAGTTCGGAGCATTGCATGAGGTCCACAGAGAGGATGGTTCTGTCCTGCTCATGTTGTGGGCACAGGCGAAGCAGGTGGAGGCTTGATTCTGGGCAGGTGTGGGGCTGGAGGCCCATGTGCGGGCTGGAGCCCCACGGGTCCGCTTCCCAGGCGCTGGCTGTCCCTCCAGAGAAGGTGTTACGATGTTCTAAGTTACC
>CM053619.1:2998134-3031380 GCA_028646535.1 Procyon lotor
AAGTGGCGCTGGGGAAGACAGGTAGGGGTGAACAAGGGGGCATCTCTTAGGGGCCCGTGAGGCCACGGAGCTGAAAGGCTACCCACAGTGCTTACCTATGGAGGGGAGTTGGAGGGAGAGGTGGTTTGGTTTTGATCTCATCTCCTTCGTAAATCTCAAAACTGTGTACCCAGTATCAGCCCTGTGCCAAGATAAGAAGTTGGGGCATCCGTTTGGAAATGTCCAACAGGCGTTTGGAGGGGTCTGCCAGGAGCTCGGGGAGGTGGATTCTAGGGTAGTTCCGTGACAGCACAGCCCAAGCTTAGAGAGTGCACGAGGTCTCCGGGAGGGCGCCCCAGACGAGATTCATGGGATATTTCGACCTTTCTTGAATGGGAGTAAACTTCCCTGTAAGTCGAGGGTGTGTGTTTCAGGAAGCTTGATGCGCTGGGTCCTGCAACTTATAAAACAAGTATTAATGGAGTATTGGTTATATGATGATTTGTGTGATAGAGGCTATCGGGAATACCAAAGAAATAGAAGATACGATGCAATAAATCCTATATTTAAAATATTTAAAACTCTTTTAACTAGGGTGCAGGTTGGACTCTACTTAAAGTTGGCCACAGCCGGGAGCCAAGTCCTGGAGGTTCCCTGCTGGGCCAGATATTAGTCCTTTGGTTGCTTTATCAGAAAGCTCTGGGGAGGGGGGATTCCAGGGAAGGGGCTGGTGGTGACAGAGTCGCTCTGGGTCAGGGGAGGGGAGCCCAGAGAAACTAGGGTTCTCAGTAGACAGGGATGTATTTCAATCTTTACTTACCCCAATGGCTTTACCGCCCTGCATTGTCCGAACACCATCACCTGCAGAGGTCCAGTCCCGTCTCAAATCCCCTCCTGAATGATGATGATAGAAGGAAGTGCCATTGTGTTTAGAGGAGAGAGACGTGTAGAAGAAGGATTAGGGGACAAAGACATCAAGTCCTGGGAGATTGAACAAAGGTTCAGATGTGGAAATACACTTAGTATGTGTGGGGCAAGGCAGCCTGTCTTCATAGTTGTGTCACCGCCCAAGGACATGTCGTACCCAGCAAGCAAAAGTAATTTGAAAATAGTTCAAGCCCTCAAGTGTTCCAGAGTGTTCACTGGTGCATTAAAAGAGACTGGAAACAAACTGAATGCTTATCTGTAGGGGAATGGGCGAATGAATTAAGGTCCATCTATAATTAAAAGGATGATTGCCATGGGACGGTCCTTAAGATAATTTGTATTTATTGTGGCCAAAAAAACCCCATAGGAGATAAAATTCACTCTCCCAACCATTTCCAAGTATCCAGTCCCCCCCGCCCCCGCAACACTGTTGTGTAGGGAATCCCCAGGAACCCCCACCATCCTGCATGACTTAGTCTATACCCACTAAACAATTCCCTAATTCCATCCTTCCTCAGGCCCCGGCACCTGCCATTCTGTTTCCTGTTCCTATGAACTTGACCGCTCTGGGTACCTCATATAAATGGAATCATGCAGTAGGTGTCTTTTTGTCACCGGCTTATTTCTTTTCGCATGATGTCCTCAAGGTTCATCCGGGCTTGTACCCTGTGACAGAATTATTTTCCTCCTTAAGGCTGAGTACTACTCCATTGTATGTGTATACACCGCAGTTGGTTTATCCATTCATGCATGGATGGGTGTGTAGGTTGCTTTCACCTCGGCTATTGTGAATAATGCTGCAATTTAGGATAAGTTTTTTTAAAAGATGCAGAATTATGGTATACTATGCTACCATTTCTGCTAAAAAGAGAAGAGAGGGAGGGAGGGAAGAAGGCAGAGAGGGAGGGAGGAAGGAAGGAGCACTCATTAACAGAGTAATCCACAGGTCTGAGAAATAGAACACCTTTTTTTCTTTTTTTAAGATTTATTTATTTATTTTAGAGACAGAGAGAGAGACTCTCAAGCTGTCTTCCCATTGAGCAGGGAGCCCGATGCAGAGCTTGATCCTAGGACGCTGACATCATGACTTGAGCCAAAACCAAGACTCAAGATGCTCAACCAACTGAACCACCCAGGCGCCCCCAGAATTATTTTTAGAACACCCTGAGGCCTTAGCATTTCTCAAAGCCTTTAACAGCATCTCCTGTCTACTCCTTTCTCACCCCCTAAAGCTGATTACGCTGCTTCAGCCCCTTGCTGCCCTCTGGTCCCCTCAGCCCCCTTCCGCCCCCCTTTCCCCTCCCAGTGCTCCTGCCCTCTCTCCTCTCTCTGTGGACCCGCTTGGCTCCCCCCCTCCTCCCACGCCCCACTCAGCAGCACTCAAGCCACAGGAGCCCGCATGACTGAGAAAAGTCCTCCTTCACTGGGTAGGGGTGGGGGGGAGTGTGATGTCAGTGAGGGGAAGAAGCTATAAATTTCAACATCATTTTGTTACACTAGTGCAGGGTTAAAAAAAAAAAAAATGCATCCAAGAAATGTTTCTCTGAACCGACAAAACTTAGTAATTAGTTCCCTGCTGCTTGTCTTCCTCCTCCAGTCACATCGTTCCCTGCTGCCAGGTTATTTTCTTAGAGCTCGGAGTCTTGGATGCCTTTTCAAAGTTTTGTGTTTTTTTTTTGGAGAGGGAGCAGGGGATGTGGAAACTGATGGGTCTGGGTTCGAATCCTAGTTCTATGAAATGCATCAGTGTCATGTGACCTCAGGGGTCAGGGTCTAACTCTCTTGCAGGATTGTCATGAAATTTAGAAAGAATATATTAGGGCGCCTGCAGTAGTGCGCTAGCTTACAGGCATGCCCTAAGGGACAAGTGTTATTGTCACTTATCCAACTTAGAAGTGTCCTCATTTCTCTGGTCCCTCCTCATCATCTTGCCCTAGCCCATCCCTGCTCTCCCTGGAGGAGAGCTGTGTTCTCCCACAGCCCTCCCATCTCTGAGCCTGGAGCTGGGACAGGTGTCCTTGTGCCTTGATTCATATTGAAAAACCTCCCTTTGGATCTTACGTCACCAGACAAGGCCACCCTCTCCCCACCATTGCGGTGTCATGGCCCAGTGGCGCTGCCCCCGGCTCGCTGTGACTCTTTCCAACATCACTCCTGCCTTAACACATGGCTCCTTCCTGAGACGCATGAAGCATCCTTCCGATAAGCTGGCCTCTGGGATCCTTGAACCTTCCTCCTCCAGCCATCTTGTCCCCCTACCTTCCACAGCCCTTCTTGTCGCCATTCCCAGACTTGCCCTACCAAACCACCCCCTCACAATCCAATTTCACGCACCTCTTGCTCTGACCACCATTTGTGTCTTTCAGCCCACTTCCCCAAGCCTCATTTCCATCCAACGCCCTGCCTTCCTGCCATCTGACTCCACACCCGTGTTCTCTCCCCTACCCAGCTTGGGTGCATCAGCATCATTCCCTTGCCTACGTTCCTGACTCACTGGCCTCTGCTTGTTTTGTCATATTCACTTGGCAAAACCATAATTTTGATGAGATCCAACGCAACACTCTGTCTGTTCCACACCTGCACCCGTGAAGCCCATGGGGCTGAGGAAAGCCAGCCGGCACCACTTTAAATTCATGACCCTGAACCTGTGATAGGCCTTTTATGCTTCTCAGCTGACACCCCAAGTTTCCCGTTTTCTTGCTTTTCTAGAACACAGTTACGCTCTTTTTTCCCCCCTAAAATGTCCAAAAGGTCTACCAACCTCACTCTATGATGCTTTTGCTTCTTCCTTGGGTTTTAAAAATGGAAATAATAAATAAAACGTCCACAAATGCTTACATCCATCCCATCTGCCCATATCCATGCTCATTTTGCTCCACGGACCCTCCCACGGCGACAGGTGGACCGTCTGCCGTCATCTGGGGGCAACCCCAAGACTCAGAACTGCCACTTTGGCTCTGAATCCCACCTGTTCTCATCTCCTTAAAGAAATCACGCCAACATCCTTTCCTCCCTTGTACATTCTTATTTTTTTTTTCTTCCCTACTAATTCCCATCAAACAAAATCCTCGTTCCTCCTGCCACCTATCATCCTACTTGTGTGGTCCCCTCTAGAGCGAAACATCTAGAAGAGGGGTCTGTTCTTGCCGTGCCCTTTCTCTTCCTGTTTCATCTGATGGTCACCCCCACACTGAGTGGAAGAGAAAGTCAAGGACTTGTCCAGCATCGCCAGTGACCTCCACTCGGCTAAATGGCATGACCTTTCATCAGTCCTCTTCCTGCTTGACCTGTGAGCAAGTGATGACTTGCTCCTCCAGGAAGCCCTTTTCTTCACTTGGTTTCCAGGACACCAGCCTTTTGGGTTTCCACCTGCCAGTTGCAATGGCCCCTCCTTTCCATTAACGATACTCCCTCTTCCTCCCAGTTTCCTAACATTTGGAGGGCCTTGGGGATCACTCCTTGGACACCCTGTCTTCCCTGTAGAACCTCAGTTCCTTGGGAGTACTGTAAAACCTGCAGAGTTTTACAGACCATCTGTATTGGACTCATTTATGTATCTCCAGCCTTTGCTTCTCTCGATTCCCAACTACCGACTCAGTATCCCCATTTAGAAGTCTAACAGGTCTATCAGATTCTACTGTGTCCAAAAACACATTCCCGGTCTTCCCTCAAGAATGGACTCTACCTGGTTCTTCAGCTCCGTCCCTCCTGTTCTCCAAGTCCCAAACTTTGGAGTCATCCAGATGCCTCTTTTTGGTCTCACAACCCCACAGTGAATCCATTAATAAATCATATTGGCTGAGCCTTCAAAATGTAGATAGAACCAAACCCTCTCTTACTATCTCCTCCATCCCCCCAGGTGCCAAGCCATTGTCTTCTGTGTTATAGCAATGACTTGCCAACCCATCCCCCCTTTTCACTTTTGCCCCCTACAGTCTATTCTTAACACAGCAGCTGGAGTGATTCTACTAAAAAAAGATGGCAGACCATTTTATGCCCTTTGCTCGAAACCCTTAAATGATTTCCATTTCTCTGAGATTAAAAATCAAAATCCCATGGGCAGGGCTGCATGGGGTCCGTCCCCTTTTACTGACCTCTACTCTTGTCGTTCACCTGGTTCCAGCTTCACGGACCTCCACGGTGCTCCTTGATCACACTAGGCATGTTCCCACCTCAGGGCCTTTGCACAGGCTGTTCCTTCTCTCAGCAATATACTCCCCCCAAGGATCTGCACAGCCCTCTCCCTGCCCTCCCATCTTTGTTTAAATGTTACTTGTCAGTGAGGCCCACAAAAGCACTCCATTTATCATTATAATCTCCTGCCCAAACTCCTGAGCCTGCTCGCCTGCTTTATTATGTATGTATGTATGTATGTATTTATTTATTTAAGAATGTTTTGTTTATTGACTATCTCTCCCTTGAAATACAAACTTCATGAGATCAAGAATCCTTGTCTGATTTCTTCACTAATATACCTTCCCAGCACCTACAGCAGGACTAACACGCAGTAGACGCTCAATAAATATTCATTGAGTAAATGAATGAGTAGATTTTCGTTTCATAGAAAGTTCATGTTCATTATTTTTCTATTACCCAGAGCCCTCAAAAATCCAACCTTGAGCCCACTTACCACTTTTTCTTCCTATGCGCCAGACCCTACAGAGGACGCTGGGTATAAAAAGACCAGATTAAGGGGCACCTAGGGAGTACAGTTGGTTATGCATTCGACTCTTGGGTTCAGCTCAGGTCATGATCTCAGGGTCATGAGATCGAGCTCAGGGTCTATTTGAGATTTTCTTTCCTTCTCCCTTTGCCCTCCTGCTTGTGTCCTCTCAAATAAATACCTAAATATTTTAAGATTCTATTTATTTGACAAAGAGAGAGAGAGAGAGAGAACGATCACAAGTAGGCAGAGAGAGAGAGGGGGAAGCAGGCTCCCTGCTGAGCAGAGAGTCCGATGCGGGGCTCGATCCCAGGACCCTGAGATCATGACCTGAGCCGAAGGCAGAGCCTTTAACCCACTGAGCCACCCAGGAGCCCCAATACCTAAATATTTTAAAAGACCAGATAAGATAACAGCCCCTGCCTTTGAGATCCTAGGAATATTCCTTCGCTCTCCTGTTAGGCCTTCTGCCCTGGGTCCAAGAGCATCCTTTCTTGTCTTGAATGAGCAGAGCTCGATTTGTAACATTTTCTCTGTTGGCACTCTCTGTCCATCTACCTGTCCTTGTAAGTTCACAGTTCAGAGACTGTTTCCAGATGCACCAGGCAAAGGTCAGCCTCCTAGATTTCTCCTGCTGGGTTCAGGTGCTATTTCATAGCCACATGGACTTTTTGGTCATATATAGAACCCAACCAACCAAATGAGTCTTTATGTTCATTACTTACTCAATTACCATATTTCCTGATCTTTTCTTTTTTTTTTTCCCTAGTATTTTTCTTTCCAGTATTCCTCTCCCTTACCTGTGAGATTAGACCAGCAGAGGTTCCTAGTAAGTTATAGTAACTACAACTTTTTAAGTTTCAAGGGATCAAAACCTCCATTGAAAGTAGCCCAGAGGCACCTGGGTGGCTCAGTCGGTTAAGCGGCTGCCTTCAGCTCTCAGGTCACGGTCCCAGGGTCCTGAGATGGAACCCCACATCCAGCTCCCTGCTCAGTGGGGAGTCTGCTGCTCCCTCTGCCCCTCCCCCTGTATGTATTTATTGTGTTTGCTCTCTTGTGTCAAATAAATAAATAAAATCTTTACAAAAAAATAAAGTAGCTCAGAAAATTCAAGAGGAGCTTGATTCAGGAGCTCGAATGAGGTCATGGGACTTGGTCTTTCTCCATCCGGAAACTGTCTCTTTCTGTATTGACCCTATTCTAAGGCTCCATAGGGTGGCAGGATAGCCACAGTTGGTCCAGACTAACAGAAAAGAGAACGTTCCTTCATCAGAAAGTTCTGATGAGAGACTTGGCCCCCCTCTCACTGGCTCAGATTTGCTCATGTCCCGCCATTGGATCTAGAAATGAGTACCCAAAAAAAAAAAAAAGGAGGAACCATACCAGGTGGCCAAAACCCCCACCAGGGTTCACCCTACAGGTAGATTCAAGATCCTCACCTTGGTTTACTTCTTTAAGATGCCCATCATACCACATGCAGACAGATGGACATCCTTACCTTCATTTGTCCTCTACTTTGCCTCCAGCCCCCGTGACAATGTCAGTCACCTCTTAACTCACCCCGTTAGTGAGGGAGGGGCCCCTGCCCAAGAGTTCTGGGCCAATGAGACTGACTGCAGATTATTAGTTACCCACACTCACAGCTTGGAGTGGGGGTTGCCCTTGGGAACCTGGTGAACAAGTGAAGCCATGGGAGGCAAGCTGGGGGGCATCCCGAGGCTGGGATGCCCACTGACTCCTATGGGCGGGTGGGATCGGCTTGTTGGAAGAAGCCCGCGACTCTGAAATAGCAGCCACACCTGTCCCCTTGAGGAGGAGGGCTCTTTGGCTTGGGGACCTCATCCCCAGGAGGCGGGGGGCCAGGGAGATTGGCAGGTAGGCTATTCGAGACCCTTGCTACCAGACGTCCAGGCAGTACAGAACCTCGGTTCTTAGTAGTCAGCCCTCCAGCACGGGGCCCTGCAAAAAGGTTTTTGGGCCTTTCTCAGAGAGTCCTTCTTTAAGGTCTCCGAAGATGAAGGCCCGCCTTTGCTGCCCCCCCCCCCACGCCTGTGTTCCAGGTGGTTATCCCCATCCTGGCCAATGAGAAGAATCACCTCGACTGGCCCCGTGTGGTCCGTGAGGACGTCCAGCGGCACGCCCACAGCCTCCGGTGTGCCCTTCTGGTTCTCCTGGAGCACACGAAGGGGAAAACCTTGCTGCCTCTCCCGGCGGGCACAGAAAAACTTGAGTTGGTAGCTTCTCAGAGCGAGACCATGTAAGTAGCACCAGCCTGGCCATCCGGGCCTCTGCGACATGGGAGATGCCGGTTTATGGGAATGTGTCCTTGACGACTTTGCTGTCCCCGACTCTGCGCATCTCCTCGTTCCGCACGTAAGCCCGTTTGCGGCCATCCCTGGACAGTGTATGTACTGCTGATCACCACCCTTGTCCCAGTCCCTGCCCCTGAAGGGTCTGAAGGCTGGAAGAATTATTTCAGGGCTGAGAGCAGCCACACTGATTTCAGGATTCTATGTACCAGGACAGTGGCTCATCGTTGACAAGGACCCAAGGCTGGCCCGGAGCGGGGGAGCCGGGGGGGGGGGGGGGGGGGGGGGGGGGGGGGGGGGGGGGGGGGGGGGGGGGGGGGGGGGGTAGGAATTATGGGTTGAGTGGGGGCAGCTGCGCCTTCTCCCAGCATTTGCTCGGCACACAATGTCACAGAACTAACGGGCTCTCGCTCACATCCTGCCCCCCTAGCAACTCGAGGCATCTGTAGGGTCTTGGGGATTTTTTTCTTTTTTTTTCAAATAGAAACAAATCTGGCTTCGTGGACACTTGAAGCCTGCTCTGAGATAGCTTTGTTTCTGATCCATGGGGATTTTTTTTTCCCTTTTCTTTTAAGCCAGCCTGTGTATCTAAACGATACATATTTTTAAATCTTCTATCCAGCGCTTCTCTGTCTGTGGCAGTAGGCCACCTCGCTGCATGTGCGTGGTCCACCGTATTGCCAGGAGTTTGCAAATGCATTACGGTCTCCACTAGATATTCAGGGCCTGTGATTTGATCTGGAGAAAAAGTAACGCACGGGATGCCAGTGTACTTTATAATGAGTTTTCGCCATTGGAAGTAATTGGCGACATACATAATTTGAAGCAATTTCCCAGTTAACTAGAAAACGTAACGCAGTTTAATAAAAATATTCAATTTTCAAAATAAATAAATTCAAATTACCCTTTTCCTGTTCCTTTTGTATTTTAACATAATAACATTCAGCGCGTGTGTATATAATCATTGCCGGGTTGGTCTTGCTTTGTTCAAATTTGATAATTTCCCAGAAGGCTGGATCGTATTTCAGGGCGGTGCGTATCTTCTCCTTTCAATACCTTCCATAATCACTTGGGCCGTATCACCGCTCAGCAAATATGAATTTAATTAAATGAAGCGAAGGTGGGTGCCCAGCAGGAAAATGCGGATGATAGATTCGCTCTCTAGTGTCACTTGTGTTCCAGATTCATGGCATGAACCGCTGTCCACGGCGGCTTTGTGGAAAGACCACCAAGATGGGTTCCGGATGCTTAATCCCTTCCGAAACACCTTGCGTTTCTTCGCTTACTTATTTTGGGAAAGCTGGGAAAAGCAAGGACATCATGAAATTGCCCGTGGTGTCCAGACGGCCAGTGCTCTGCCTTGTGGAGGATGGAGGCTCCCTCCTCTTGCTGCAGAAGTCAGAGCTAAGACCAAGGGAGGGAACTGGCGGACGGACGGATGGGGTTCGGTATAGAGACTGACTTTCTCCCAGGACAGGCTGATCTACTAAGGATTGCGCCGCACCACTTGGTCAAACAGGTTGCTTCCTGACATGGGGGGTACTCAGCAAGGGCTGGACGGCCATCCGAATATCTTCTATCCGGTGTAGTCCTGCACGGATGGAAAGGCCCGGCGGGCTTAGTCCTCAGGATACTGGTGAACCCCCAGACCTTGAAATTAGCATGTACACAGGCACGCGTCAGCATTTTGTCTGAGGAGAGAGGAGCTGTATTTTTCTTACCGACCCCATATCAGAGTCCGTCATCCAACGAGAGCTAAGAATGCCTGGCCGAGGTAGAATTTCCCACCTATTTTTTAAAAGACTTGGAATTCTGCTTGGCGGGTGGGGGGGACACCCCGAGTTATTTCCGGTATCCCGGGAGATTCCTTGTGTCTTTCACAGCTTGGATTGCACCCATAAGTCTGTCATCTATGCCCTTGAGTCGGCCGTGATCCAATGGAGCCGCCAAGTCCAGCTGGTGCTCAGGAGAGAGTCTTCCCAGGCCCTCCTGCAAGGGGAGAGCCCCACCCCCAGGGCGGAGTTGGAGTTCTGGAAGAGCAGGTAGGCACAGGCTCCAATCCTGGGGCGTAGATGTCTTCAGAGGACACTGGCCTGGAGGGGGTGGGGTCAGGGGCAGCCGCTGAGTCTGGTCCCAACCCCCCAGCCGTTTCTCTTCCCCCCTGGGCTGGGCAGGCAGCTCAGGGGTTCCCATGCACTGGAAGATACACGCTTTCCCGGAGTTCGAATAGTACCCCCTCCTTTCTGGAGCTCCCATCTATCTTCTGCCATTTCTTCAAAGGCTCTTTCAACCAAATGCAAAATTAATGAGCTCGCTCTCATATTTTTCTTCTGCTCGTCTACTCCCTCCTCCTTGGACAGTCAAAGCTCCATGCACACACATTTTTGTAAGGATCTGAGGAAACGGAGAGGGGCTTTGGCGGTTGGCGGCCTGCAGGACGGCCTCTCCAGGGTCCCAGCCAGTCACAGGGAGGGCTGCAGAGCCCGTCCTCCATGGCGTCCCAGCCCCACGGGATTCCAGAAAGACCCAGCTGTTGCTCCTGCTCCTCTCCGCCCCTGCCTCCCTGACTTCCTTGCTTCCATTTATCGCTGTGCTGCTTAGCCCTTCACTCAAAAGGACACAGAAGGACGTTCGAGGCCCATGGCCCCTCCTGGGATTGAACAGAGAGCATGTCCGTGTCACATGGGCGGGCACGCCTGCGGGGCTCTAGCCCTGCCTGCGCCGCTGTGCTGAGATGCCCCGTCCTCTTGTCCCGTCTCTGGCCGTCGCTCTGACCTGCTGAGGAGCCCTTCTCCGGCAGCTGTGCTGTGACAACATCTGTACCCCCCCCACCCCCGCCCCAAACCTGACTGCCAGAGCTAATGACCTCCAGCTGCCATGCGTCTGAGCCACCAGATGGTCACGGCAGTGCTCCCTGCTGCTGCGTCTTGGAGCTGCCCCTCTGAACCCACGTCCCCAACTCCAGCTTTTGCCCTCATTGTTCCGGGAACAGACGCCTGGCTCTGCGTGGCCAGAGTGGGCCTCTGTGGAAGCAGCTGGAGGCAGGGCTCCTCTCTGTCCCCCTGAGGGTGGGTGGGTCATCACGGCGTGGCCCGCGTTCCCGGGACTCACCCTTTCCCCCGGTGTTGTAGGTCTGAGGATCTGGAACACATTTATGATCAACTGAGAGCCATAAAGGGGAGGGGCGTGGCGAGGCTCCTGGACAAGCTTCAGAGCAGCTACTTGCCGGCTTTCCAAGCCATGTTCAGAGACGTCCGAGCAGGTGAGGACCAGCCAGAATTTTCCAGAATTTTCGGACGCCAGTTTCCTATCTCGCGCCGAATTAGCTTCCTCTCTGATTTCCGCAGCTTCCCGCTCTCAAAACCCTCCAACCTGACCCACTCTAGCTTGGCGGCAGGAATGCGACATCTAGAAGCAAGAAGGCAGCTCCCTTGGGGGCTCAGTTTGTATTGCGAGTGCTTTGTGACCTCGGTGAAGTCGCTTAACCTCTCTGGGCTTTGCTGTGTAACCATATTTGTGCTGCATAGCCTTCCGGGGGGTCCCTCGACCACTGTGGGATGCTATAGTGGAAGTCATCCCCGTGCGTGCTGGAGTCTCTCACTCCTGGGATTCAGCTCCCTCCGCCCCTCGGTCCTCGTCCTAGGTCCTTTCTAGCTCCCTTCCGCCTTTTCTGTTTCTGCTCTTGGATGGGCCTGCGATTTCCTGGCGGCCAGAGCAGCAGACAAGATTGGCCTTTGACAAAATCGCCCAGCCAGCAAAGTCTATATTTAGAAGGAGGTAAAGGTTTTTCAGGGCTCCCCCTCCCCTCGTCCGGGCACTTTGCCTCTTTCCTTTCTCCTGTCAAACTTCCTCCAGCTTCGCAGCCTTGTAGGTCAGAATGGGCTCTTGAAGATGTTCACAGTGTCATGGGATTTAAGCTTAATCCAAGCAGGGATTTTTTTGAACATTTTTTTCTCTAACGGAACTCTTTCCTCAAGCCCCATCTTCTATGGAAGTCCAAAATATAAACCTTAATCAAGGCACATTTGGTCTGTTCCAGAGGGGAACCCAGATGTCCCGCATCTGGAACCCATCCACAGCCCCTCCCCACCGTCTCCACCTCATGGCGTGGGGTTTGGAAACCCCTCAGCTAAAGGAATAAAGGTGCCAGTGGTGGGGTTCCTAACATACGCTGAATAGCAGAGGAGAAGCTGGCATAAGAGGCCAATCTTCAAGGTCCTTTTGGGCCCTAAAATCTTATCAGAGGCATCGCTCTGCCGGCACGTGAAACTGGCTCGGAACGAGATCCCTCTTGGGCCCCCATTTATTGCTTCGCTGAGAGATTGTGTGTCCCATGGGAAAATCGGTGATTGTCCCCAGTTTATACTTCAGTTCAAATGGGACCGGGGGGGGTACCCCCAAAGCGGGTGTGCATCACTCCTATTGCGAGAGAGGATCGTGGGAGACATATGGACAGACGTATCTTTAAAAATGTGTTAAAGGGTGACTGTTTTTGGCAAGTGATACCTGCCTTCCGTTTGGGGTAGTGATTTGAAGTCTTCATCTTACATGGTTTTATTCACGTTGAGATGTGAGCCAACTTAGAGAAAAGCGCTAAGTAAGTCAACATTACAGGTTGTATGCAGACATGGAGTCCCGCCGATGGCTGAAATCCGAGGCTCTGAACTAAAGCTTCGTGCAGTGAGGGTATATTTACGAGTTGGCTATTTAGAGCCCCAAATACAGTCTTCATATTAATAGGTTAATAGACTATAATCATTCTTATTGATTGATAGTTCTAAAAGATTTGGTTTCCCAGGTGGGCTTCAGGAATCTCCTTGCAGCAGAGTCTATGCTAGAGGTGACAGAAACGAGGACAAGCGATGCCGCCGTAATTGTAACAGATAAACGCTACAATAAAACTAGAAATCCTTGAAATATATGTAACTGAATTCTGATGATGCAAGGAAAGGAATTTATTTTGGTGAGAGAGAGTGAGCTAGAGCGGGGAGAAGGGCAGAAGAGAGGGAGAGTGAGAGTATCAAGCAGACTCTCCGCTGAGCAGGGAGCCTGACGCAGGGCTCGATCTCTCCACCCTGAGATCTTGACCTGAGCTGAAACCAAGAGTCAGACGCTCAACGGACTGAGCCACCCAGGCGCCCCAAACAGATTTTGATGATAGCAGGTAGGCAAAGGCATGGTCAGAAATTTTGATGAGATCTTCTGAGAATAAAAAGATTTTAGAGGGACGCCTGGCCAGCTTAGTTGGTGGTGCGTGTGACTCTTGATCTCAGGGTTGTGAGTTCGAGCCCCACATTGGGTGTAGAGATGACTTTAAAATAACTTAAAACTGGTTTTAAGAAGATTTTAGAGGCTGGCAATTGAGCTTCCCATTTATCATTTAATTTCAGAGCATCTGTCTTTCTTGATCCCAGAAAGACCTACTGTGGGTGTTATTCATATAGGTCACGATCAGGGCAGTTCTTTGGCTCAGTGATGGACTGAAGGGAGGGAGAGGGAAACATTCTTGGATCAGTGGGCATGAACTGGAAAATGGCGAGAAGGGAAGAAGGAGTTAAAAGGGTGGAGGCAACAGTGTGGGGACGAGATCGTCAGAAGTGGAACCCGGATTGAAGGCTCCTGGGCCATGGAAGCAATAGGTCCCTGCAGGAGCAGTCCCATCTCTGGCCCCCAGGGGTAAAGGCTTTTGTGCCCGAAGAGCCTCTTGTCAGCAACTGACCAGCCAAGCACTGGGCATCCCTGTGCAACTGGCTGTTTATATTTATAGTTTTCAAGAGGCACGAGCTCCTGGTGGAGTGAGCCCCATGGCCATCGAGCCAGGGTTCATCCCTGAAACTTGGGGTGATCTTGCTTTGGCTCAGCTAGGCAGGGCTGGCCGGTTCTTGGGGTGGGGGGGGAACACCCTAGGCAAGGTATGTAGGTTTTGATTTCCTCGATGGATTAGAGAGAGAGCACGAGTGGGAGGGGCAGAGGGAGAGGAAGAATCTCAAGCAGACTCCCCGCTGAGCGTGGAGCCCGACGTGGGGCTTGATCTCACAGCCCTGAGATGATGGCTCGAGCCCAGACCAAGAGTCGGATGCTTATCCAGCTGAGCCACCCAGGGGCCCTCAATTTCTTCCCTTGTAAAGTGGGAGTAAAGAAGCTACCACACAAGGTTTGCCATGAGATGGCTTATGTCTAGTGAGTAGAACAACGCCCAGCATACCGAAATGAAACAGTGTGTATTTTGAGCTTTCTTTGGGATGGATGGAGCGTCATTCCCACAATATAACCTGGGACCATCTGGTCTCACGCACCACAGTGCCTGATTATCTGTCCAGGAAAGAACCCACCTTTATAAATGCCCCCGCTTCCGGATCAGTTTAACTCAGTGGGCTTTTGCATTTCCTCTCAGTCCATCTGCAGAATTAGTCCCCGACACTCCTGGGTTTCCTCCTTTCCCCTCTCAGTCGCCACAAGGCCCCTAGTGAAAGACACCTCTCTTTCCTTGGCTGTGTTCAAAGGCGATGGTGGGAGATCCTCCTGGCTTTGAAAACCTTGTCATAACCCCTCTGTGCTCTCTATTCCCTGTGACTGCTCCTTGGTACCGGCTCACTGAGACCCTTAATTAGCAAATATTTATCAGAGACGTTATCTTTTATGGAACACGTGCTCTGGTCCCGGGGCTGTGCTTCGGATTCTGCTTGGGCCGCGTTCAGACCTCCGCATTTGAAGGCGGAGCTCTCCGACTCTGAAGCTTGTCCTTCGTCATCTGCTTTGGATGGCCTCGGACCTAGCCGCAGCAGTCTCTCCCAACAGTCAAGTCTTTGAGCTGTTCAGAAATTCTAGCCACTGCTCTGCAGATCCCTCGGTCCCCCGCACCTGGGCTCCCCTGGGTGGGTACGAGCCCCAAGCAGGGAAGGTGACCGCCTTCGATTCCTTCCAGCTCTGACAGAGGCCCGGGACATCCGAGCGCACCTGACGCCGCTCTCGCGCCACTTGGAGCTCCTTGAGAGCCTGGAGTTTCCCGAGGTGAAGCCACGGCTGCAGCCCCTGCTCCACGTGGTCTGTCTGATCTGGGCCACCTGCGAGTCCTACCGCTCCCCGGGGCGGCTCACGGTGCTGCTGCAGGAGATCTGCAACCTCCTTATCCAGCAGGTCAGCCCCAGGGAGGGAGGGGGAGGCCCACCGAGTCCTAGGGAAGAGTCAGGGGGGCACTTATCTCAGGGCAGAGAAGGAATTAAGGTCCAAAGGATTATTTCACGGTCACCGCCGGTATGTCACAGAGGTGTCTTTGGTAGTGCTGGAATGTGTGGGAGGACCAGTCTTCCTGGCCCACTTCTACCCACGACTCGGGGTCAGGCAAAGGGTGGGCGAGTTTCACCCTCAGTGCTCTGTGCTCACAGTCAGCGGCAAAGCCCAACAGTTAAGAACACTGCCTCCGGAGCTAGGCATCCTTGTGCCATTCTGCCTCGCCACCTGTTTGCTGTGTGTGCCTGGGCAAGTTACTTACCTGCTCTGTGCCTCACATTCTCCGCTGTGCAATGGCAAAAAGAAGAGGACCTGTCTGCATCCAGTGCACCCGTGCCCTCCACGTGCTGTGAACTCAGTGCCTGGGAGCTACAAAGAACCACATGCTCCACACTCCTCCTCCTTCCTAGGGACTCTGTTGCAACACCAACCAGCACAGCATAAACCTCAGGCAGTCTGCCTGTAAACAGAACTCGGGACCATAATGAGGCTTGAGGGCTTCTTTTACCTCTAAAGAGCTGTGACCCCGAGAGCACAGTGAACATATATAAAGAGTGACTGGTAACAACTAACATCTGTGGAGCCCATTGCAGCCTGCCAGTAGCCGTGACATTTGAGACCTCGGCCATTTCCAGATGAGCCCCATGAGATGGGCAGGAAGAGCCTTATTAATTTATTATCAGTATTTAAAGATGTGAGCTCAGGCTCCAGGAGGTTAACCGAGTCACCTGAGATCACCCCGTCCAAGACCAGAAGCCGACCATTTGACTGCTAGAGCAGCATCCTTCCATTGCTGCCTGTTTTTCATCCAGGACTCTTGTGGCTGGAAGGATACAAAATCCCAACCCAAACCAGCACCGACAAAAAGATAATTTACCGGTTCATGTACCTCAAAAGCCCGAGGCAAGGCTGATAGGAAGGGCTCAGATGACGTCACCAGGATGTGGTCATTTCTGCCCTGCCCGGTGGTGGTGAAGGTGGCTCTCCTACCTCAGCTTCCTAGCTTTCCAGTTTCAAGGCTCTTGGAAACAGGTTCTCAAAGAATTCTTGCTTTTGAATTGCTTGACTATAGAAAGCCAGTTGGTCACAAGAGAGCACCGGGGAAGAACTCGCCCCCCTAGCCCCAGCTGGCCCAACTCAAGTTCATGGTGGTTCCTCTGCTCGGGCACTGACCGGTCCCTGAGCCAATCCCAGACAGTCTGGCCCGAGCCCAGGTCCCAGTCCACCTGCCGAACTGAGCATGAGGTCAGAGGGTCTCCTCGAGGATGCTTCTGGAAAGTACTGCTGTGCCAATTATTCCACTCAGCGTTGGGGGGACGGGCAAAAACTATAGGGCGCCCCGCGCCCGTGTGTGCTCAGCACCGCCTGATCTGTTTGCATTCCAGGCCTCCAATTATCTCGGCCCAGAGGGCCTCCTGCAAAGCGAGGTGGAGGAAAGTCAGAGGAAGCTGCACGTGGCTGTGGACACGCTGAGCTGCTTCAAGCAAGGGTTTCAGGACAGAAGGGAGCATCTCCGTAGTTACTTCAAAGAGAACCAGGAGGTGCGGGAGTGGGATTTCCAGTCTTCTTTGGTCTTCCAGCGACTGGATGGCTTCCTGGGGCGGCTGCTCATGGTGCAGGTGGGTGTTTGCGTTCCCCGTCCGGCTCCCGGCTGGACGAGGGAGGGAGCGAGAGCCGGAGAAGGCGGGCAGACGGGAGGAGGGGACCCAGGGAAGGGCAGACACAGAATCAGGGAGTGTCATTGGGGGGAGGTGTTAAACGCCACGATAAACGTGAAATGGGTGTGTTAGCTGGGAGCAGGAAAGAGGGCTCCCTAAGTCAGAGGGGCTCTGAGAAAATGCGGAGCACGAGAGGAGAGGCATCTTGAAACTGGAGGAGGACTTCTCCAGGGAAAGAAGACGGGGAAGGGCCTAGAGATGGAGAAAGTGTCTCAGTGAGAAAGCCAGAGGCTGGGTCTTGCATGAAGCACACCTTAAGTCCTTCGCCGGATGGTGGGGAGGACAAATAACGGACCTCAAGCCTTACCTTAAGTGCCTCCTGCTCCTCTCTCTTCCTCTTGGGATCAACTGCTTCCCCGCTGTTTGGCCCAGGTGACAGGCACTCACGCTCCAACCTGCCCAGCCTGGTGACCAGGGTGGGATTCCAGCCAGCCCCCCCAGCGCAGGCGCTCCCGCCCTGCCCCCCTTCCCCCAGCCCCTCCCCCCTGGAGAAGGGGAGCATGGCCCCACCTCCCGCGTGGGCTCTCATGCTCCCAATGTGACTTTGCCTGTAGAAAGCTATGCTAACCTTAGGCCGTCTAGTCTACTGGGCATTTTCAGTAAACACAAGCATGATGGCCACCCGGCGCCCTGGACTCATTACCCTCACAAGAGTGCTCGCAGGCTGCTCTTTCTGAATCAAGGGCACAGAGGCATGAAAAGCAGTTGCCCCAGTTTAATTGGAGGATGGCTTGAATGTCATCGCACTGTGTCTTCCTGCTTCGTTCCCCCCTTGAGTCTGCTGTCCTTCGCGCTGGCTTTCCTGTCCACTCTGAGGTCAAGTGCCCCCTCTTTCCTCTTCCTTCCCTTCCCACCTGCCCCCCTTCCCCTTCGTTTTTGTCTTCCTTCCTCCCTTCTCCCTCCCTTGCCCTCTGGCTCCCCCATCGCTTCCCTGCTCGGCTCAGTGCAGCGGACGCGGAGCTGTTGATCTTCTGGGAACGTATTTCACGTGGCCTTGTAGTTACCATTCTGTGTACCTCTGTGATCAATGCCTGTTTGAAATGGGATTAATCTGCTTCTCTCCAGCAAGAATTAGCCTGAACCGCGCCTTCTTCATCTTGCCCTTGTAGTATGTGGCCAACCGAGACGTGGGTGGCAGGAATTAACAAACATACGAAGCCACGTTAATGAGATGGCATCCGTACCTTTACCCTTCTGCATGCCCAGGGCCCAGGTTATGTTGTGAAAAGGTGGTTTTTCATCTCGCCAGTTCCCTTGGATTTCTTCCCCTCTGATTCGTCTTGCTTTTCTCCCAGCTCTTTGGCACAGAAAGTTTTATTGTGCAGATGGCCTCTTCCCTCTGGGCACCTGCTAAAACCAAAGTTGGGGGCTGGGCGAGGAGGGGGTGAGGGTGGGGGGGGGCTGTAAGTTGCTGAGCGGAATGTGCAGGGCTGAGCAGAGCGAGCGAGGGAGGGATTGTGTTCTCAGGTTACCATCATCCTCCCCCTTCTGCCCCTCCTCCTCCATCCAACCAGGACACAGCTGATCTCTGATAGAGCTAACCCTCAGGGAGGGAAAGGAAGCCGAGGAAAATCGAGAAAGAACGCCTTTGTGTTTCAGGAGCCTACCTCCTGCTCTGGCGGGCCTCGGATACCCAGCCAGAGCTAAGTGCGACTCGTAAATTCACGTGCCTGTGGTCACACGGGGCAGGGAGGTTTGGCTGGCATTTATTACCTTTCCAGCAGAGTCATGAATCTCCCAGGGAGCTCCGAAGGGCCCGATCGCTCTTGCCCTGCTTCCCTCCCTGCCTTGAGAGGGTTTCAAACCGATTTTGTGCTTTCCTTTTGCCCGCATACACTCGATTCTGCCTCTTCGTACCCAATTTCTACTGCCGGATCCCTACCTCTTTTTTTCTAAATAAATCATTTGGGTCAAATTCTAGCCCACCCCCCCTTCCCTGAAAGGGCCTTATTCCTTGGACTTTGACTTCCTGAGGAAATCCCAAAAGTATTTAAAACCTTCGCGATTGCAACAGTCAAAATTCAAAGGGGAGCATTTTGCCTCTTGATTTGCCTCCAACACCCTACCTTCCCGTCTGGTGTGTCAGCGGGCACACACATGTGCACAAGCCCACACAGGGCTTGTTTTTGGGCCCTCCTCGCCGGAGGCTGCAGACCCCCCCCCCTTCTGTTTCTGCCTGCAGCCTCTTCCCTTCAAACGGTGTCCAAAGCAGCTTGGAGAGAACCCTCATTTCTTTCCTGATCAAATTGCTGTAAAGCTGTGATTCACTTGGAGACAAAATGATTTCCTGCTGAGGCTTTATGCGAGGTGATTAGCAGGGGGAGAGGTAATCAGCTGACCTAATGTGCACCATGCCCCGAGTTCCTCGGCTCCTTCATCTGCCGCCTCCTCCCGCCTCCTCCTCTCTGAGCCTAATTGGGGCGGCTTCCCTTGCAGCCCAGCCCGAGCAGGCGGCCACGTAGGAGACCGTTAGCTCCATAAGGTCGGCCTCTGTGGAAAGGTAAAGAAAACAGTCTTTCACCCAACGACCTTTCGAGATTTTCATCCATGAATGCCTGCTTTGTGCTCGCCCTTAATGAATTCTGGAGACATTTCTTTTAAGATGGGTGGTGTGACCTCTCCTTCGAGACCGGGCTTGTGTTTGTGGGGCCCGGTCATCATCCCTGCTTTCAAGTCCACGCCTCACGGGCCATGGCACAAGCGGAGCCCTCCCCCGCCATCGCCTCGGATAAAGGTTGCTCAGTCGTTCCGGAGAAGAGGACCCAAGCTGCCACTCGGCTGCTTGGGACCCCGTGCTCTTTGGGGATCCGGCCGGGAGAGGGCAGCTGCCTATCAGCCCTTGGACGTCTCTTCCCACCACCCTGAGCTAGTGACATCAGCGTGATGGTAAGGCATGACAGTGGCCGCCCTGTATGGAAGTCACACCAAGCACTCGCCGTGTCAGGCAGAAGCCCCACTGCGAGTCGGCGGGTAGTGAACCACGTGGTGCGTGTGCACGGGCAGGTGATGCTCATTTAGGGAAGCTGGGTGTCTCGCTTGAAGCCTCGTAGCTGGGAAATGGCAGGCCCGGGTTGGGGGGCCCAGGGACTGTGGGCCCTTGGTCCTAGGATATTTTTAAGCATCTGTTAAGCCTCATATCGGCTTAAATTGCCTTTTATCTGTTTTGCGAGGACTTCTAAATAAACAATGAAAAGAACTGGTGTTCGGATATGTTAAGAATCAGCCGTAGTCACCCTCGTTATGATGCGTCTGTTTCCACAGTTGGGAGACAACTTTCTGCCTGATTTGGGAACCTTCTCTACGATGCCTCTGGTGTCAGACTTCTTCTAAAAGCCGTGCCGTGACGGAGAGCTCACTACCTATCTTAGCGCTCCCTTCTATAGTCAGGCATTTCGAGGCACAAGATGGTTCTGTTTTATTAAGTGGAACCATGTGAAATTTTCCATTTCGGGTAGGTTGACATGGTCAAGTGCAAGACGTGTTACAAGTGCAACCGGCGAGTTGAGTCCAAATGCACTTCTTTGTCCTCTTCCCTCATTTGCCTTCTTTCTGCCTTCAGAGTAGCACCCCACTAGGTTCTGCCTTGCCCTTGACCGAGGCCCTTCAAACACTTAATGGCAGTCTCACCGTGCTGTATAGTGTTCTTCTCTTCTCTAATTTTTCTTACTCGCTCCAATTGCTCTGGAGTCCCTGGTTCCTAGGTTCCCTGCAGACCTGTCACCTTCTCCTGGAGATGTTGGAGCTAAGTGCGAGTTTACAGATCCTACAGTTTTTTATTCAACAAATGTTTCTTTGGCGTCTAGGATGCCCAGGAGCTCCGTGATATTCCTGGGACCCAAGACCATACTTCGAGTGTGCTTGAGACTAAAATAGTGCAACAGAATACCATCTAATTTTCCGATGTCACCAAACCTATTGAGAGGCATCTGTCTTTTAACATGGTTAGAGAGTATTTCCCTAAAAATTGACATTGAAATTCCACGGGATTAGGAAAGATAAGTACCCAGGTGACATTCCATAGCACAAATACCTTTCTCCTATCACACTGATTGCAACTAAGCACTTTTTGAATGATTTGATTTACTACTTAAGTCAATTTCATTTAAATCAAATTCATTTCTGTTTTCCTCCCTGTATGTAAAGTTGAACCGTGTTTTTATTTTTATTTTTTATTTATTTTTGAAAAAGAGTTTGTTTATTTGACAGAGACACAGCGAGAGAGGGAACACAAGCAGGGGCAGTGGGGGAGGGAGAAGCAGGCTCCCCACCGAGCAGGGAGCCCCATGAGGGGCTCGATCCCAGGACACTGGGATCATGACCTGAGCCAAAGGCAGACCCTTCACTGACTGAGCCACCCAGGCGCACCTGAACTATGTTTTTAAATAAAGACTGCCCCATTTCCCAAGCATCAGAGGCAAGAAAAAGCCCCAGTCTGGGTGTATGTCATCCTTCTCCCCCTCACCCTGGTTCTCTCTGCCTCTCTGCTCCCCAACTCAAGCTGCTTGCTGAGAAACATGTCTGAGCATAGCTGAGGACAAGAGTTGTTGGATGGGCCGTTCCAGGCTTCAGGATGCCCTCCTGGCAACGCAGGGCCAACCGGCCTCATCTTAGCACTTCCTACCATCTCTGTCGCTGTCCCTGGACTTGGTGCCCCAGCGAGAGAAAGGAGTCTGGGCAGGCTTCCACTAGGCTGACTGGTAAACCCGCAGCGGTGGCCAATGGCAGCAGGGATTTCCCGGAGTGGAACCAGGACCCGCTGGGTTTTCTGCCCTGGGACACTGCGTTCCCTGTACCTGCCCTTCAAACTCCTTCAGGGTAGAAGACCCCTTCCCAGGGCTCCATGCCAAATGTTTGCCAAAACCACCCAAAGGCCATTATTGTCTTCCTCTCTCCCGAACAGGTGGGCCTACACTGGAAGTTGTAACAGGGAGAGTCTTGGTTTGCAGGTTCCGTGATTTCAGACCGGTATTCGTGAGAGATAAATACAGTCGGTCATGTCGGTGTGCTCTGGAGGCTCCTGTCAGACGAAGCGGCTTCTGGGGGCTTGGGAGGGAAGGATTCCTCCCCGAGGCTCTGGGCTGCCCACCCGTCACTTAATTCTGAGCACGCCCGGGACACAGCCATATCAATGACAACAGTGACAGTAATAGACACTTACCGTGTATTAAGTGTGTGCCAGGCATTGGCCGAAATCCTAAGCCAGCACGGACTTACTTCATTCCCACTATTATTACCCTGTTACAGATGAAGAAGCCCGACACAGAGATGTCACGTAATTGCCTATTGTCACCCAGCTGGCCACACAGGGCCCTGTGGCTGCAAACGTTTGCACTTGACTTTTCTCGGCAAGAGTGGTTGCTAGGAGTGGTGGTGTCTCCCTCTTGGCTTGTCCTTGGGACTATTTGGAGGATCTGCTTTCCATCAGTGTCCCCTAGGATTACTGTCCTTCTAGAACTAGACGACATGCTCCCTTTGAAACGGATTTAAAAAAAAAATCAGAAGTAAAGCTACCAATCATGCAAATAATGTTAAGTTTCATTATTTATTCGAGAACATGGGAAGAGGCTGAAGCATAAATTTGATTTTTATTTTTTTTTTTTGGTTCGTGTGAATTTTATTGATGTGTACTTTCTCTTTGCCTTGTTAGCGAGTTTCACCAAGAGTTGTTTATACCAACCCAATCTAATAATAAGGTCCCGATATTAATCGGCCTTCATATTTTCCGAACCAACCCGCCCCCCCCCCCGCGCCGGGTGATTTCTAGCCCTTCCCGATACTAATGTGAGTGTTATCTGCTGCTACTGTTGTTATTATTTTATTTTATTTTTAATCATTTTATTTATTTGAGAGAGAAACAGAGTACAAGCAGGGGGAGGAGTAAAGGGAGAGGAAGAAGCAGACTCCCCAATGAGCAGGGAGCCCCATGTGGGACTAGATGCCAGGACCCCGAGATCATGAACTTAATGGAAGGCAGACGCTTAACCGCCTGAGCCACCCAGGCACCCCTGTTGTTACCATTTTAACCGTTTCGTGAATTGTCCCTGCAGGATCTCCTGAAGACAACCCTGGACTTCCACCAACTGGGAAAGCTTGAATTTAGCGGCATCAGAGGGAATGCCCTGAGTCGACAGGTCCAGCAAATGTATGATGGATTTCAAGAGATGTACAGGGTCTTCTCAGAGTCTTCCTATGACTGCTTGGACCCCCAGAGCACGGTGAGGCTTGGAAAGGCTAAGTTGCAAGCTTGCTGCTCTTTCTCAGATGCCTGCAGGCAGGCAGGTCTGGGTGTTTACTTGCGTTTTTCCTGTGTATTTCCTTTGGCTCCCGTTCGGAAGGGGGTCCTTGGAGGAGGAAAGGGGTAGAGTTGCAGTGGGCAGGATCAAGGAAACAGGAGCCCACATGTCACCTGTAGCCCGGGGACATCTGAGACGTGTGGGTCCAAGCCTGTAGCCAGAAAAAAAAGCAGCAGAAGGGTCAGTACAGAAATAGGGAGTGGAATGCTAGGAAGGGAGTGGTGAATTACAGAAGGGATTGTGAGAGTACAGGAGGGGAAGAGGAGAAAGAAATTGAGCAGAAATCTTTTCTGAGCACCTTCACACAGTGGGGGATTAGTTGGCTGAAGGAATGCAGGCAGTAATGACGGGTAATGATAGGCTAGCCTCATTGCTGGGGGTCTTGCTGCCGGGGTGGACTTTGGGGTGGCCTGAGCTTGCCCTGGGGCTTTGGGATATAGGAGAGGAGCCCAGAGAGAGAGTGACACAGTGCCAACCTCCCATCCGACTCACGTTACCCTTTTGCCAAGGGTCTACGAAAACAATAGCGCAATAGTAGGGTAATTGTCCTCATGGGCAAAAGCAGGCGATGCCAAGGTGAAGCTTAGAAGATTACAACAAATCCTTGGCAGAGCCAACTCAAGGACAGAGGTCGTAGTAAGGAATGTCGTGGGAGTGGCCTTGAGGGAATCATGTTTGTCTTCTGTCCGTGGGCCGTCTCCTCAGGAATTCGAAAAGGACGTGTATGAATTTAACCAGAGAGTAGAAGATCTTGACCGAAGACTGGGGACTGTCTTCAGTCAAGCCCTGGACGATGCCCCCGGTTTGGAGCACGCCTTTAAGGTTTGGGCTGTAGGGCAGGGGTGGGGGGGAGGTGTCGAGGGAGGGGAAGGGGGAGGCGCTGCTGTGCTCCATTCTCAACCCATGTGTCCCTTGCCTTTGGAGACGTGTCTAGCAAGAAGTTGCTGCAGCTGAGGTCAAGGAGTTTGCTAGGTTCTCCTCTAGGATTTTAATGAATTCCTGTCTCACATTTAGGTCTTTCATCGATTTTGAGTCTATTTTCATGTATGGTGTAAGACAGTGGTCCAATTTCATTCTTCTGCATGTGGCTGTCCAATTTTCCCAACACCATTTGTTGAAGAGAGATTTTTTCCATAGGCTATTTTTTCCTGTTTTATCAGACATTAGTTGACCATACAACTGAGGGTCTATTTCTGGGTTCTCTACTCTGTCCCATGGATCTGTGGGTTTTTGTGCCAGTACCATACTGTCTTGATGATTACAGCTTTGTAATAGAGTTGGAAGCCTGGAATTCTGATGCCCCCAGCTTTGGTTTTCTTTTTCAACATTCTGTTGGCTATTTGGGGTCTTCTCTGGCTCCATGGAAATTTTAGAATTGTTTGTTCCACCTTTGTGAAAAATGCTCATATTATTTTGATAAGGATTGCATGGAGTGTGTAGATAGCTTTGCGTAGTAAGGACATTTTAACAATATTTGTTCTTCCAATCCATGGGCGTTGAATATTTTTCCATTTCTTTGTGTCTTCCTCAATTTCTTTCATCAGTGTTCAGTAGTTTTCAGATCTTTTACTTCTTTGGTTAGGTTTATTCCTAGCTATCTTATGGTTTTTGGTGCAGTTGTAAAGGGGATCAATTCCTTGATTTCTCTTTCTGAAGCTTCATTGTTGGTGTATAGAAATGTAGCCGACTTCCGTGCATTGATTTGTATCCTGCAACTTTGCTGAGTTCCTCTATCAGTTCTAGCGGTGTTTTGGTGGAGTCTTTTGGGTTTTCTATGTAGAGTATCATAATTTCTCCAAAGAATGAAAGTTTGACTACTTCTTTGCCTATTAAGATGTCTTTTGGGGCACCTGGGTGGCTCAGTCGTTAAGCGGCTGCCTTCGGCTCAGGTCATGATCCCAGCGTCCTGGGATCGAGCCCCGCATCGGGCTCCCTGCTCCGTGGGAAGCCTGCTTCTCCCGCTTCCATCCCCTCTGCTTGTGTTCCCTCTCTCGCTGTGTTTCTCTCTGTCAAATAAATAAAATCTTTAAAAAAAAAAAAATTAAAAAAAAAAAATAAGATGTCTTTTATTTCTTTTTATTTCTTTTTGTTGTCTGTCTGATTGCTGAGGCTAGGACTTCTAATACTATGTTGAACAGCAGTGGTGAGAGTGGACATCTCTGTCATGTTTCTGACCTAAAGGGAAAACTCTCAGTTTTTCCCCATTGAAAATGATATTCACTGTGGGTCTTTTTTATATAGCCTTTATGGTGTTGAGGTATGTTCCCTCCATCACTACTCTGTTGAGGGTTTTGATCAAGAAAGGATTCTCTATTTTGTCAAATGCTTTTTCGTCATCTATTGAGAGGATCATATGGTTCTTGTCCTTTCTGTTGTTAATGTGGTGTATCATGTTGATTGATTTGTGGATGTCGAACCACCCTTGCAGCCCAGGAATAAATCCCACTTGGTCGTGGTGAATAACCCTTTTCGTGTACTGATGGATCTAATTAACTAGTATCTTGTTGAGAATTTTGGCATCCATGTTCATCAGGGATATTGGTCTGTAATTCTCCTTTTTAGTGAGGTATTTGTCTGATTTTAGAATTAAGGTAATGAAAAAAAAAATGGCCTCATGAATGAGTTTGGAAGTTTTCCTTCCATTTAATTTTTTGGAACAGTATCAGAAGAATAAGTATTAAATCTAGGTATTAAATCTTTTTAAAATGTTTAGTAAAATTCCCCTAGAAAGCCATCTGGCCCTTGACTCCTATTTGTTGGGAGATTTTTGATTACTGATTCAATTTCTTTGCTGGTTATGGGTCTGTTTAGATTTTCTATTTCTTCCTGTTTTAGTTTTGGCAGTTTATATGTTTCTAGGAATTTATCCATTTCTTCCAGATTGCCTATTTGTTGGCATATAACTGCTCATAATATTCTCTTTTAATTGTTTATATTTCTGCAGTGTTGGTGTGATCTCTCCTCTTTCATTCAGGATTTTATTTATTTGGGTCCTTTCTCTTTTCTTTTTCATAAGTCTGGCTAGGGGTTTATCAATTTTTTAAAATTCTTTCAAAGAACCAGTTCCTAGTTCGGTTGATCTATTCTACTGTTCTTTTGCTTTCTATATTATTGATTTCTGCACCCATCTTCATTATTTCCCTTCTCCTGTGGGACTTGGGCTTCATCAGCTGTTCTTTTTCCATCTCCTTTAGGTGTAAGGTTAGGTTATATATTGAGACTTTCTTGCTTCTTGCGGAAGGCCTGTATTGCAGAATACTTCCTTCTTAGGACAGCCTTTGCTGCATCCCAGATATTTGGGACCATCATGTTTTCATTTTCATTTGCTCCCATGTATTTTTTAAATTCTTCTTTAATTCCGTGGCTGAGCCATTCATTCTTTAGTAGGATGCTTTTTAACCTCCACGTATTTGTGGCCCTTCCACATTTTTTCTTGTGGTTGACTTCAAGTTTCATAGTGTTGTGGTCTGCAAATACGCATGGTATGATCTCGATCTTTTTGTATCACTGAGTCCTGATTTCTGACCCGGTGTGTGATCTGTTCTGGAGAATGTTCCATGTGCACTCGAAAAGAACGTGTGGTCTGCTGCTTTAGGATGAAATGCTCTGAATGTATCTGTGAAGTCTATATGGTCCAATGTGTCATTCAAAGCCCTTGTTTCCATGTTGATCTTCTGTATAGATGATCTGTCCATTGCTGTGAGGAGGCTGTTAAAGTCCCCTGCTATTATTGTATTATCATCAATTAGTTTTTTAAGTTCCTTATCTTGCTGCTCCCAAGTTAGGGGCATAAATATTTACAATCGTTAGATCTTCTTGTTGGATGGACCCCTTTATTATGATAAAGTGTCCTTCTTCATCTCTTATTACAGTCTTTGGTTCAAAATCTAGTTTGATATAAGTAGGGTTACTCCGGCTTTCTTTTGATGTCCATCAGCATGATAAATGATTCTCCACCCCCTTACTTTCGATCTAGAGGTGTCTTTGGGTCTAAAAGGAGCCCCTTGTATGCAACACATTGATGGGTTTTTTTTTTAACTATATTTTTTTAAATTAGATTTTATTTATTTATTTGACAGAGAGAGAGAGAGAGAGAGAGAGAGAGATCACAAGTAGGCAGAGAGGCAGGCAGAGAGAGGAGGGGAAGCAGGCTCCCTGCTGAGCAGAGAGCCTGATGTGGGGCTTGATCCCAGGACCCTGAGATCATGATCTGAGCCGAAGGCAGAGGATTTAACCCACTGAACCACCCAGGCACCCCGATGGGTCTTGTTTTTTTAATCCATTCTGATACCCTGTGTCTTTTGATTAGAGAATTTAGGCCACTTAAAATCAGAGTAATTATTGAAAGATATGAATTTAGTGCCATTTTATTACCTATAAAGTCACTATTCCTGTAGATTGTCTCTGTTACTTTCTTGTCTTTATTACTTTTGGTCTCTCTTTCCCACAGAAGAGCGTGTGACTCTTGATCTCAGAGTTGTGGGTTTGAGCCCCATGTCGGGTGTAGAGATTACTTAAATAAAAAATTTTAAGGGTTTATTCTGGAATGCTCTCTTTGGGCTTTATCAGTAGGGTGCCATTGAAAGTGAAGAAGTCTACTGTGGTTGCCACCCTGAATCCCGGGTTCTGTTGTTCCCTGTTATTTAACCAGTGTTGCCCCGTTGATTCAAGCTGGAGCAAACCCTGTGAGTAACTGGTTACAGGAGTCAGCTACTAGCAACTAGAATGAGAAGACTGAACCCTTGCCCTCTATCACAGGGCAGGAGCAAGATGGAAGAATAGGGAGGCAGCTTAGGATGAGACTAGACAAATGGCTGCATACTGAGAATTCTGACTGACACATGTTGGGAAACATGACACTTTTGTAGTGCGTGATTGACCTTCTATAAACTACAAAGGAACTTACTCTGTAAAGGCTTAAGGATTAGAACCAGGACTGGTCAGTGGCAGTTACCAGGAGACAGATTTTGGCTCAGCGGAGGAGAGAGATTTCTGAAAGCTATTAAAAGCTTTCAGAATGGACTTACTTGAGAAGTGGATAAGTTTCCAGTCACTGGAAATGTCCTCAGATAGCTTTGATGATTGGTGGGACAATCACAGAAGAAGCTCAAACCTTAAATGGGTGAGTCCGCACTATGCTAGGGTACCAGGTAACCCAGCATGCCAAGCTTCGTTAGCCACTGAGGACAGATACACACAACCTTTTATAAATAGTGCATCTCCCTAACTCGTGTGGGAACACTAGTAGGATTCCTCTCTAAGCATTTGAACTCATTCCAGAAATTAGTTCTCTCTGAAACTTTTTTCTTGCTCCCATCCCCAAATTTTAGCCTTCCACATTCTCCCCAACACCCAGCCCACTTAGCTTCTTTTTTTTGGGGGGGGGAAGGCTCGTCCGGGATCCACTTAGCTTCTTTATCTCATCTCCGTCTTCACCATTCACCTCTGTTTTAGGTCTTTTTTTTTTTTTTTTTTTTTTATGGAGACCTTCACCTTTCTGATATCTTTAGTTTTCTCTTTGTTTTGTCCTTTACTCTCAGATTCCCTCAACACATCAGTGTTCAGCTGATGAACTGGACTCCTTCCCCTTTAGAAGCAAAGGAGATGGGCACCTAGGTGGCTCAGTCAGTTAAGCGTATGACTTCAGCTCAGGTCATGATCTCAGGGTCCTGGGATCCAGCCCTGTGTTGGGCTCCCTGCTTCTCTCTCTCCCTCTGCCCCTCCCCCCACTTGGGGATGCATGCTCTCTCGCTCTCTCTCTCTCTTTCTGTCAAATAAATAAATAAAATCTTAAAAAAAAAAAAAGGAGAGAGGGCACACTGTCACTATCCACCCATTCATAATTATTGATACAGTCACGGTAACAATTTTTTTTTTTTTAGAGATTTTATTTATTTATTTGACAGAGAGACAGATCATAGGTAGGCAGAGAGGTAGGCAGAGAGGCAGGCAGAGAGAGAAAGACGGGGAAGCAGGCTCCCTGCTGAGCAGAGAGCCCGATGATGGGCTCGATCCCAGGACCCTGAGATCATGACCTGAGCCGAAGGCAGCAGCTTTAACCCACTGAGCCACCCAGGTGCCCCCGGTAACAATTTTTGACCCTCTTCTGTTGGTGGACATATGAACGAAAAGCCAGGACACAGGATGTGTGTAACCTTAGAAAGGTTGACTCTGTGATTTTTTCTTCTTTTCTCTCTGCCTCCTCTGCAGCTGCTGGACATAGCAGGGAAACTCCTGGAAAGACCACTGGTGGCACAGGATGCTTCAGAAAAATACCTGCTGCTCATTCAAATGTTCATCAAAGACCTGGATACAGTGAGGGCGATCTACAGTCAGCGTGTCCAGGAGGAGGCAGAACATGGTAGGTCTGTTGCCCACAGATTTGGAGGGGGCACTTGTGTTACCGGGAAAGGTGCCACTCACTCCCCTTCTATCTGTGAGATGGCCACGAGGGATCCCTGATACTCTCCAAGAAAAGAAAGCATAACCTTCTTGCTTGAAATTTCAGACCATCTCGGGTCATTGTAGGATTCACAGAACTGTGCATTTCCCTGTGGCCGGGGCTGAGATTGGCGGCCAACCCAGAGCTGTGAGGTCCTGCCTGCCTCTGGTTGAGACCTTAGCATGATGTAGGAGTTGACCCTCGGTCGGTGTTGCCAACGCTGTTCACCTCCGGCATACCTCAGTTCCACGGTAGATTTTTACACGCCTGAGGAAAGTTTCGGATCCCTTCCGAGGCCATAGCAGCCATGCTTCTGGAGGGAGGAACCAGCGGGAGCCCAACAGAGGGTGGCACCATGCCGAGGAATGACTTCTCCATTTTTGAGGCAATTCTTAGAGGCCCGGTCTTATCTGATTGAAAGTCAAACACAAGTCCAGTTCGGCTCTACACACATTTCTTGAGCCCTTGCTGGGTGCAGGACACATCTGTGGGCACTTGTAGGAGAGGCAGACCAGGGTGAGGGATGCAGGAATCAATCCTGAAAGGTGGTTCTCCAAGGAACGCATCGGGTATGAGCGATATTAATAAGAACACGGAGCAGAACGGATAGTGTTCGACTTGCACCATAAAGAACTGTAATGACATAAGGCGGCTTGTGGCTGGGGGATCCGAGGGTGCGTATGCGGAGTAGGGGGCCCTGAGCCGAGCCTGCAAGGCTGGGGAACGGACGGCCAGGGAGAAGGGGCGGAGGCCTCTGAAGCAGAGGATGAAGGAGAGGATGTGAAAGGTGACCCGTCGGGCCTGCCCGTGGCCAAACAAGGTGCATGGAGGGAGGTCAGGTGAGCCATGGAGTTCGGGGCCGGACTTAGGAATCTGGAATGCATTATTCAGGCACCAGGAAATTTTCCAAGGTTTTTAAGCAAGAGAGTAAGGAGACCACTCTGGATAAGCAGGATTCCTAGCGAGGTCATTAAGAACCGCTTCCAGGTAGGAGGTCATTCCCAGAAAATCTGTGGGGCCATCGTCATGCCTTCTGGTTAGATGCAGAATCTGAAAGTTCACATGTCTTCCGAGGCCTTATTAGTTTTCTACTGCTGCCCAATGAATTATTGTGATGTCTGTGGCTTAAAGAAAACAATACTCATCTTTTGGCTCACAGTTCTGTAGGTCAGAGCCCAGCTTGACGTGCCTTATTCTCCACCCAGAGGGCCCCAAGACTGAAATCAAAGAGTCAGGCCAGCCAAATTCTTACCAGGAGGCTTTGGGGGCAAAAACCATTTTCCAGCTCCTTTTGTTGGGAATCCAGTTCCTTGTGACTGTCGGCCTGAGGTCTGCAATTCCTCATTGGCTGCCATCTGGGGGTGGGGGGTGAGGTAGGGGGTGGTCACTTAGTGACTGGAAGCCAGCCAGTTCCCTTCCTTCCCGTGTGGCCAGGCTGCATGGCAGCCTCCATCCTCAAGCCAGTAGTGGCACACTGACTCCTTCTCATGCTTCCAATCCCTGACTTCTGCCAGCAACCAGAGAAAACGCTCTGCTTTTAGAGGACTCACCTGATTAAGCCAGGCCCATCTGTGATCATTTCCCTTTTGCTCTCTAATATAACGTCATCACAGGAGTGCTTTCTCATTGTAGCCAGTTTCCCACCACAGTAACAAGAGGATTATGCAAGGGTGAGGGTCATTGGTGTCATTGCAGAATTTTGCCTACCGTGGAGGCCAGGCAGAAAGTGACTATAATAGATCTGGGTTGAGTGTAAGACATCAGGGAGTGGTGGGGTCTGTGGCAAAATAAAGGAAGAGGAAAAAAATAATAATAATAAGGGAGGAGACCGCTATTTAGCTCCAGTTGCTAGTTAGAAGCAGTGGCTGGTTCTCACCAAACTTCAAACTGAGAGTTAAAAAAAAAAATGAAATCTAATGCTTGTTCAATTGGGACAACTAATTATGAGCCAAGAAGCTCACAGCCTGGACTAAAGTCCGACTATCCAGACTGTGCTAACTCTGGTCAAGCGGCTCACGATCCACATGGCCTGTCTCCTAACCTCAGCGAATTCTCAGAGAAACCATGGAAATGAAGCAGGGAAGATATTATTCCCATTTTATAGGTAAAAAACCTGAAACCCCAAGAGATTACATTGCTTGTTGCAGGCTGGTGTTTTCAGCCCTAAATGTACAATTGAATGCCTCTGCAGAGCTTTTGAAAATACAGCCGACCAGCCCCACCCAGACCAGTTAAATCAGAAAAGCGAAGGCCAGGTCCAAGCATCAGTAGGTCTAAAGGGCCCCCCGGGTGCAGCTGATATGCACGCAACCAGGTGGACAGTCACGGGCTCGGAGACAGAAAGCCAGCGAGAGGCAGAGCTGGGCCGGGCACCCCCGTCCTCTGACTGCATTTAATGTTCTCCCCAAGGTCACCCCTCTGTACCCCTGAGCCTACACGGCGATCTCCCGGGAGCCCCCCATCTCAGTGTGAGCGCAGGGTGATGTTAGCACATGAAGGCCGGGTACAGGGGGGACAGGGGTTCCCGGGTGGAGCGGGGCTGGGGGCCAGCGCCTCACTCATTCCGCCTGTGCCGTGTCCCCAGGGTTCTCCTCGGTGCACAAGAACATGCCCACCGTGGCCGGGGGCCTCCGCTGGGCGCGGGAGCTGAGACAGCGCATCCAGGGGCCCTTCGCCAACTTCAGACGCATCGAGCATCTGTGAGTAACCGGTTCCTGGAAGGCGGGTTCGGTTTAGGCTTCAGCTCCTGTGCAGTTCCTCTGGAATTTTGAGTATTGGGAGAAATGCAACTCACTCAGCTCAGGCATGAAAATCATCTTCCTTTCTTTGCATTCTCAAGCAACAGACCAGCATCTCGGTCCATCTGGGCTGTTACGTGGAATACCATAGGCCGGGTGGTCCGCAAACACCAGAAACACTGGGAAGGTCCAAGGTCACGGTCTTCTCACGGTGTCCTCCTCTCCCTTCATGAGGGCTCCCCCCTCGTGGCCTCAGCACCCTCTGAAGGCCCCGTCTCCTAATGCCACTCCACTGGGGGTTAGGATCGCCACATGAATTTTGGGGTGATGGGGCACAAACATTTGGAAGTGAAGATTGATACATTTGGACTGATTTGGGGGCCCCCCTGGTGTCAACTGGGGCTTAAAGGATGACGGGCTGCCTCTTCTTGCTCTGTGAGATGGGTTTCTAGAGGGAAACAAGTCAGGAGTTTCCAGCTCCGTGGGGCTCTACTGACACGTCTCTTGGCCACTGAGGTGGCTGGAAAAGAACGGAGCCCAGAGTCTCCTACGTGGTGTAAGGACTTTGCCTCTTAGTGTACCCTGGGCTCTGGTCCGATGCAGATTCCCAGGCCTCGCCTCTCGCGCCACAACCTGAATCAGGAAGCGGGATGGGGCCCGTGAATCCGCATCCTGAGCAAGCTCCCCACTGCGATTCCCACGCTTGACCAGGTTTGGTGGGAGCCACCGGGCTGCTGCTCGGCAAGCCTGGACGCCAAGCTAGGTAAAGAGGCATCTCTTTAGGTGCACCTTCTAGGCTGCTAGAAGCGAGAGACAGAACTGTTCAGGGGATCGCGTTCAGGATGCTTCGAGGAAGGGCAGTCTCTCTCTGACTCCTCTTTCCAAAGAACCGCGTCGAGGGCTCTCAAAGGGCAGACAAAACCGAAGCAGAGGGACTGGCGGGGAGC
>CM053619.1:3039162-3067698 GCA_028646535.1 Procyon lotor
CAGAGAGAGTCAGTTATCATATGGTTTCACTTACTTGTGGAGCATAAGGAATAACGGGGAGGACATTAGCAGAAGGGAAAAATGAAGAGGGGGAAATCGGAGGGGGGGATGAACCATGAGAGACTATGGACTCTGGGAAACAAACTGAGGGTTTTAGAGGTGAGGGGGGTAGGGGGAAGGGTATTAAGGAGGGCACGGATTGCATGGAGCACTGAGTATTATGTGCAAACAGTGAATCATGGAACACTGCATGAAAAACTAATGATGTACTGCACGGTGACTAACATAAAATGATAATATAAATAAATAAATAAATAAAAGAAGAACCCAGTTTCCCACATTTACAAGAACTTTGGCTCCCTGAGAAACTGAAAGGCAAGAAAGGGAAGCACTGGGAAGAGATGGAGTAAAAATAGAGATGTCTCTGAATGTAGCTGCTCCATGGTCGCTCTCCACGGGAGGGTCTGACCATCAAGGACACGGAGGCATGTTTCAAAACATAGGTCTTACTATTATTTGGGCGTGGCCGGGCCAACCGAGAGACTCAATGGAAAATGACTGCAATTGAAAGGTAGATGGTTGTATTCATAGATTCTAAGAAGACAAGACACACCATGTCCCATGGGGCCACACGGGGTGGCACTGGGGTCAATCAGGCAGAGGGAACAATGGGAAAACGGGGGCAGGAGCCTTTATTGTGGTTTCCATGGAACAGAATTGGCGAGGCAGGGTCAGCGGGATGAGGATGGGTCTTTTGAATGATTTCAGCAGGCTCTGGGGTCAGAGGGACTGTCTCTAGTTTTTTGGTTCCTGGCCCTGGAGTGATTAGAGCAGGTGGACAGTGGTCTGGAGTGTGAGAGCCAGATGGAGGGGGTGGTTGGAGACGCGGACGGACTCTGGTTTGATTGGTTTGCACAGGAAAGGCGTGCACAAAGGCAAGTCACTCAGCTCCTCTAGGAACTGGTCAGCCAGCTCTGGGAGAGGAGGCAGTCCCTCCAGGGTGGGTGAGACCTCAGAGTGCTTGGCTGACGCAGCGACTGGGTGCCTCTACCAGGCACGGCTTCGTAGGATCTGCTGGTGGGGGTAACAGGATAAACAGAGTTCTCGTCCTCGGTGCCTTCCACTGCTATCAGTGTGATGGTATCTCACTGTGGTCCGAATTTTGCATTCCTCTGATCATGAATAAAGTGACTCATCTTTGTATGTTTCTGGTGAGTTTCGTGTTTCCCCTTCTTTGCCCCTACAGAGCACTTGTCCACTTTTTAGCGGACTTTATTGTTTCCTTTATGATAACTGGAATCTTTTCTTTTCGATATTTGATATATACTGGGTCTAATCCTGTGCTAGGTATGTATATTGCAAATACAGCCTCCCATCATGTGGCCTGGCTTCCCACCACTTTTAGCGTATGTTTGCCTCATCACATAGCCCAACGAGTTCATCTTTTCCCTTATATCACATCCTTTTGTCTTGTTACATAAATCCCTTTTCACCCTGAGATCCTAGTGATGCCCTGCTATGCCCTCTCCTAAAAGGTTTGTGGCTTTATCTTTCTCATTCCATGGCTCCTTGTCTGCTGTTGCTCTGTATGACAAAGTCCTAATTGCTCTAATTTTGTCCTAAACCTCAATACCTAGCAGGGCAAGGCCTCACTTTGTTCATTGTCATTAAGAATGTCTCCACGATTCTTAGCTCTTGCCATCTTACATAAATTGAAAAATCCATTTGTAGGAGAAGAAATGTGTTGGGATTTTGATTATATTTGTAGCGGCTACAGTTCGATTTGAGGACAATGGTCCTTCCACACTGAGTGTTCCTGCCCAAGAACACGTCGTCTTTCCATTTCTGAATGCCTTTAAATGTCTTTCGATGACATTTTGTAATCATTACCTTTAAAATAAGCCTCATGTCTTTAAGATTCATTCCTAGGCATTTTAATTTCGGGCTCCTGGTACAAACGATATTTTAAAATCGTATTTTCTGTGGAAATGGAATTGATTTCCATCTATTGATTTTGTATCAAGCATCTCTGCTAAATTAACTTATTAATTGCAGTAATTTAGCCGTGCGCTCTTTTGGATTTGCTGTTAACATAGTCATCATCTACAAATTTATAATAGTTTTATTTCTTCCTTCTCAGTGTTTTTTTTTTTTTTTTTAAGTGCATTTTATCACTCTTTTTTTCTTGCCACACTGGCCAGGACTTGAGGTTTGATGTTGAATAAAGTGATAATGACAGGTACCCTTATCTTGTCCAATCTTAAAGGGGAAACACTACAGCATTTTACCACTAAGCATAATATTTGCTGTGAGTTTTTTTTTTCTTTCTTAAGATTTTATATATTTATTTGAGAGGGAGAGAAAGCAAACAGGGGGAGAAGCAGACTCCCCACTGAGCATGGAGCCCAGTGGGGGGCTTGACCCCATAACACTGAGATCATGAACTGAACCGAAATCAAGAGTTGGATGCTTAACCAACTGAGCCACCCAGGCGCCCCTTGCTATGAGTTTTTGTGGATTCTATTTATGGAATTAGAGAAGTTGCCTTCTTTTTTAAAGTTTATTGATTTATTTTTAGTAATCTCTACACCCAGTGTGGGGCTCGAACTCACGACCCCCCGAGATCAGGAGTCACATGCTCTTCCAACTGAGCCAACCAGGGGCCCCTAAAGAAATTCCCTTCTACTCCTAATTTGTTAAGGGGATTTAACATAAACAGAGATAACATTTTATGAAGTGCTTTTTCTAACTCTGTTAAGATAATTCTGGGTGTTTTTTTTTTCATCGAAATGTTAAAGTGGTGAGTATACTAATTTCTGATATTAAGCCAACTGAGTTTTACTGAGAAGAGCCCAAAATCCCAACACAAAGTATTGTCTCTTCCAATATATCCACTGATTGATTTTGTTTGCAAATATATTGTTTATCATTGATGTGTCTCTGTTTGAGACTGAGATTGGCCTTCACTTTTAATTTATCCTACTTTCTCTGATGTTGCTCTGTGGTTTTGCTAGTTTCATAAAATAAGTTAGGACGTAATCCTTCCTGTTTATTCTCTGGAAGAGTTAGTGTAAGATTGGAATTCTCTGATCCTTGAAGATTTGATTTAAATCTCCTATTGAACATCTGGGCTTGGTATTTTCTTTCTGGTGAGATGTTTACCTATAATTTCTTTAATGGTTATAGGGATATTAAGGTTTTCTGTTCCTTATTAAGTCAAAGTTGTTTAGGAATATAGCCACTTCATGTAAATCTTTAAGTTATTGTTATAAAATTTATAATATTCTCTTATCTGTTTACTCTCCCCAGAATCTATGATTATGTCCCTCATCTTACTTCTGTTCATTTCTGTTTGTGCTTTCTGACTACTTTGATTAATCTTGCCAGAGATTTACAAAGAACCGTCTTATAAATTCATTGATCCTCTTTATTATAATTTAATTTCTACTTCAATAATTCTTTTATGTTTATTATGTCCATCTGTTCCTTTGGATTTATTTTTTTTTTCTTGGCTAAGTTAAAACTGATACTTTGCTTCTTCACTTTGAGCCATATTTGTTAATGTAACGGTTAAATTTACGAATTCCTTTCTCAGTACAACTTACCTGCATCTCACAGGCCTTAGTATATGATATTTCCATTATAATTTAGTTCCAAGTATTTTTAATATCCATGATGATGTGCTTGTATATATTTAATATTTACAAACATAAGGTTCTTCTAGTGATTTTTTTTAAGGCTTTAATTTTAATTCCAGTGTAGTTAACATACCATGTTATATTAGTTTCGGGTGTACAATAGAGTGATTTGACACTTCTGTATATTAGTGCTCATCACAACAAGTGCGCTCCTTAGTTCTCATCTCCTATTTCACCCTATGCCCCCACCTACTTCCCCTCTGGTGACCATCAGCGTGGTCTCTCTAGTTAAGTCTAGTTTCTTGGTTTGCCTCTTTGCTTTCCTTAGTTCATTTGTTTTGTTTCTTAAATTCCACATATGAGTGAAATTTGTCTTTGACCTGTTTTGCTTTGTATTATGTTACCTAGTTCCATCGATGTTGTTGCAAATGGCAAGATTTCATTCTTTTTTATGCCTGAGTAATATTCCATATTCCATTTTATACACACACACACACACACACACACACCAAATCTTCTTTATCCATTCATCTATCGATGAACACTTGGCTGCTTCCATAGTTGGGCTACTGTAAATAATGTTTGCTATAATGTAGGGGTGTATATCTCCTTTCAAATTAGTATTTTGTATTTTGGGGGTAAATACCCAGTAGTGTGATGACTGGATCACAGGGTGGTTCTGTTTTGGAGTTTTTGAGGAACCTCCATACTGTTTTCCCCAGTTTGTGTTTCCACCAACAATGTAAGAGGGTTCTCCTTTCTCCACATCCTCACCAACACCTGTTGTTTCTTGTGATGTTGATTTTAGCCATTCCACCAAGTGTGAGGTGAGGTCTCATTGTACTTTTGATTGATATTTCCCTGATGATGAGTAACGCCTAGCATCTTTTCATATGTCTCTTGGCCATCTGTATGTCTTCTCTGGAGAAATGTCTATTCATGTCTTCTGCCCGTTTTTTTTTTTTTTTAAGATTTTTATTTATTTGACAGAGATCACAAGTCAGCAGAGAGGCAGGCAGAGAGAGAGGGAGAAGCAGGCTCCTCACTGAGCAGAGAGCCCGATGTGGGGCTCAATCCCAGGACCCCAAGATCATGACCTGAGCCAAAAGCAGAGGCTTAACCCACTGAGCCACCCAGGCGCCCCTCTTCTGCCCGTTTGTAATGGGATTATTTGTTTTGGGGGTATTGAGTTGTGCAGGTTCTTTGTATATTTTAGATACTAACCCTTTATCAGATATATCCTTTGCAAATATCTTTTCCCACTCAGTAGGTTGTCTTTTAGTTTTGTTGATTATTCCCTTCTCTGTGCAGAAGCTTTTTATTTTGATGTAGTTCCAATAGTTTATTTTTACTTTTGTTTTCTTTGCCTCAGGAGACATTTCTAGAAAGATGTTGCTACGGCCAATGTCAGAGAAAGTAACGCCTGTGCTCTCTTCTAGGATTTTTATCGTTTCAGGTCTCACATTTAGGTCTTTAATCCATTTTGAGTTTATTTTTGTGTGTTGTGTGGTCCAGTTTCATTCTTTTGCATAGAGCTGTCCAGTTTTCCCAGTACTATTTGTTGAAAAGACTTTTCCCCATTGCATATTCTTGCCTCTTTTGTCAAAGATTAGTTGACCATATAATCTTGGGTTTGTTTCGGGGCTTTCCATCCTGTTCCATTGATCTCTGTGTCTATTTTTGTGCTAGTACCATACTGTTTTGATTACCACAGCTTTGGAGTATATCTTGAATCCTGGAATTGTGATCCCTCCAGCTTTTTCTTTTTCAAGATTGGCTGTTTAGGTTCTTTTGTGGTTCCATACAAATTTTAGGATTATTTGTTCCAGTTCTGTGAAAAATGCAGTTGGTATTTTGATAAGATTGCATTAAGTCTGTAGATTGCTTTGGGTCATATGGACATTTTAACAATGTTCTTCCAACTCACGACCATGTAACATCTTTCTGTTTGTGTCGTCTTCAACTTATTTCATTAGTGTTTCATAGTTTACAGACTACAGGTTGTTCACCCCCTTGGTTAAGTTTATTTCTAAGTATTTTATTATTTTTGATAAAATTGTAAATGGGATTGGTTTCTTAATTTCTCTTTCTGTTGCTTCATTATTATCATTTAGAAATGCAGTGGATTTCTGTATGTTGATTTTGTATCCTGCAACCTTACTGAATCTTTATCAGTTCTAGTATTTTTTTTGGTGGTGAGTTTTTTGGTTTTCTGTAACTAGTATCATGTCAGATGCAAATAGTGAAAGTTTTACTTCTTCCTTACCAATCTGGATGCCTTTTATTTATTTTTCTCAGCTGATTGCTGTGGCTAGGACTTCCAGTACTGTGGTGAATAAAAGTGGTGAGGGTGGGCCTCCTTGTCTTGTTCCTGCCCTTCGGGGAAAAGCTCTCAGTGTTTCCCCATTAAGTATGAGGTTAGCTGTGGGTTTTTCATATATGGTCTTTATTGTGGTAAGAGATATTCCCTCTCAACCGTCTTTATTGAGTATTTTTTTTAAAAAGATTTTCTTTATTTATTTGTCAGAGAGAGAGAGAGAACACAAGCAGGCAGAGAGGCAGGCAGAGGCAGAGGGTGAAGCAGACTCCCTGCTGAGCAAGGAGCCCAATGTCGGACTCAATCCCAGGACCCTGGGATCATGACCTGAGTCAAAGGCAGCTGCTTAACCAACTGAGCCACCCAGGCGTCCCATTTATTGAGTATTTTTATCATGAATGGATGTTGTTCTTTGTCAAGTGCTTTTTCTTCATCTATTAAAATGATCATATGGTTTTTATCCTTCATCTTACTTTTTTAAAATATTTATTTGTTTGAGAGACAGAGTGAGACAGAGTTCAGGGGCAGGAGGGAGAGGGAGAATCTCAAGCAGACTCCCCGATAAGTGCAAAACCTGATGCAGGGCTCTTTCTCACGACCCTGAGATCACACCCTGAGCTGAAACCAAGAGTCAGATGCTTAACCAGCTGCGCTATCTAGAAGCCCCTTACCCTTTCTCTTACTAATGTTATTGACACTGATTGATTTGCAATTACTGAAACACCCTTGCACCCCGGGAATAAATCCCACTTGATTGTGGTGAATGATTTTTTTAATATGTGGTTGGATTTGGTTTAAAAGCAGTTTATTGAGGATTTTTGCATCTGTGTTCATCAGAAATATCAGCCTTTACTTCTTTTTTTTATGGTCTCTTTATCTGGTTTTGGCATCAGGGTAATGCAGGTCTCATAGAGTGATTTTGGAAGTTTTCCTTCTTCTAGTTTTTGGAATAGTTTGAGAAGAAAAGTTACTCATGCTTCTTTAAATGTTTGGTACAATTCACCGGTGAAGCCATCTGGTCCTGGACCTGGGTTTGCTGGGAGTTTTTTGATTCCTGATTCAATTTCATTGCTGGTTATTGGTCTGTTCAACTTTTCTATTTCTGTTTCAGTTTTGGTAGGTTGTGTTTCTAGGAATTTATCCATTTCTTCTAGGTTGTGCAATTTGTTGGCTATAGTTTTTCGTAACATTCTCTTATAATTGTTCATATTTCTGTGGTGTCAGTTGTTATTTCTCCTTTTTCATTTCTGATTTGAGTTCCCCCTCTCTCTCTCTGATGAGTGACTAAAGGTTTATCAATTTTGTTGATATTTTCAAAAATCACGTCGTGGTTTTATTGATCTGTTCTTTTGTGGGTTTGTTTTTTTTTTTTTAATTTCTACTTATTCTCTAATCTTGACTATTTCTTTCCTTTACTGGTTTTAGGTTTTGTTTGTTCCTTTTCTAGCTCCTTTAGGTATAAGGTTGTATATGTTTTTCCTTGCTTCTTAAGGTAGGCCTGTATTGCTATAAACTTCTCTCTTAGAACGGCTTTTGCTGTATCCCAAAGATCATGGACTGTTATTTTCCTTTTCATTTATCTCCATGGGTTTTTGATTTCCTCTTTGATTTCTTGGTTGACCCATTCATTTTTGAGTAGCAGATTTTTTTTTTCCCAGATTTTTTTCTTGTGCTTGATGTCTAATTTCACAGGGTTGTGGTCAGAAAAGATGTACAAAATGACTTTGATCTTGATTTTGTTTAGACTTGTTTCATTCCCTAATACGTGATCCATTCTGGTGAATGTTCCATGTGCATTTGAAAAGAATGTATATTATATTTTAGGATGAATTGTTCTGACTATATCTGTTAAATCCACCTGATCCAATGTGTCATTCAATGCCATGGTTTCCTCATTGATGTTCTGTTTGGATGATCTGTCTATTGATATAAGTGGGATGTTAAAGGTCCCTATTATTACTATATTACTATCAATTATTTCCTTTATAATATGTTGTTAACTGCTTTAAGTATTGGGTGCTCCCATGTTGGCTGCATAAGTATTTATAATTGTTATGTCATCATAGCAATTGATGGAGTGTTATCAATTGGATAACAATTGGATTGTCCCCTGAATGGTTATCTAATTTCCTCTTTTGTCTTTGGTTACAGTTTTTTTTTTTTTTTAAAGATTTTATTTATTTATTTGACAGAGAGAGATCACAAGTAGGCAGAAAGGCAGGCAGAGAGAGAGGAGGAAGCAGACTCCCAGCTGAGCAGAGAGCCCGATACGGGGCTCAATCCCAGGACCCTGAGATCATGACCTGAGCCAAAGGCAGAGGCTTTAACCCACTGAGCCACCCAGGCGCCCCTACAGTTTTTGTTTTTAAAGTCTATTTTGTCCAATATAAATATTGCTACCCCAACTTTCTTTTCGCATCCATTTGCATGAAAAGGTGCTTCTCTATCCCTCATCACTTTTTTTTTTAATTATAATGTATTATTTGTTTCAGGGGTACAGGTCTGTGATTCATCAGCCATACACATTACCCAGTGCTCATTACAACACATACCCTCCCCAGCGCCATCACCCAGTTACCCGGTCCCCCCACCACCCTCCCCTCCAGCAACCCTCAGTTTGTTTCCTGAGATTAAGAGTGTCTTCTGGTTTGTTTCCCTTTCTAGTTTTGTCCTATTTCATCTTTTCCTCTCTTCCCCTATGATCCTCTGCCTTGTTTCTTAAATTCCACATATCAGTGAGATTGTATGATAATTGTCTTTCTCTGACTGACTTATTTCGCTTAGCATAATACCCTGTAGTTCCATCCATGTCATTGCAAATGGCAAGATTTCATATTTTTTGATGGCTGTGTAATATTCCATTATATACATCTATACCACATCTTCTTTATCCATTCATCTGTTGATAGATATCTGAGCTCTTTCCATAGTTTGGCTATCGTGGATGTTGCTGCTATAAACATTGGGGTGCAGGTGTGACCCTTCGGATCACTACATTTATATCTTTGGGGTAAATACCAGCAGTGGAATTGCTGGGTCTAGGGTAGCTCTCTTTTCAACTTTTTGAGAATCCTCCATTGTGTTTTCCAGAGTGGCTGCTCCAGCTTGCATTCCCACCAACAGTGTAGGAGGGCTCCCCTTTCTCCGCATCCTTGCCAATGTCTGTTATTTCCTGACTTGTTGATTTTAGCCATTCCTACTGTTGGGAAGTGGTAACTCATTGTGGTTTTGATTTGTATTTCCCCGATGCTGAGTAATGTTGAACACTTTTTCATGTGCCTATTGGCCATTTGGATGTCTTCTTTGCAAAAATGTCTGTTCACGTCTTCTGCCCATTTCTTGATTGGATTCTTTGTTCTTTGGGTGTTGAGTTTGATAAGTTCTTTATAGATTTTGGATACTAGCCCTTTATCTGCTATGTCATTTGCAAATATCTTCTCCCATTCTGTCTGTTGTCTTTTGGTTTTGTCAACTGTTTCCTTTGCTGTGCAAAAGCTTTTTATCTTGATGAAGTCCCAGTAGTTCATTTTTGCTTTTGTTTCCCTTGCCTATGGAAATGTGTCTAGAAAGAAGTTGCTCTTCCCTTCACTTTCAATGTGCATGTGTCTTAGGCCTGAAATGAGTCCATTGGAGGCAGGATATAGATGGGTCTTGTCTTTTTATCCTTTCAACCTATGCTTTTTGATTGGAACATTTAGTCCCTTGACATTGAAAGTAATTATTAATAGGTATGTTCATATTGCCATTTTGTTACTTGTTATATGGTTATTTTTGTGGTTCTTTCTTTTCTTACTCCCTTCTCATGATAAGTGGGCTTTCTTTAATGATACACCTGGATTCCTTTCTCTTCATTTTTTGCATATCTATTACTGGTTTTTGATTGTGGTTACCATTAGGTTTGTATGTAACATTGTCTGCATATGGCAGTCTATATTAAGTTGATGGTCACTTAATTTTGAACCCAATCTCTACTCCTCTCCCCTCCACATTTTAGGTACATGTTGTCATACTTAACATCCCTTTATTCTGTGAGTCCCTTGACCAGTTTTTAAAGATACACTTACTTTTACTGTGTCTGTGCTTCCTACTTTCCTTAGTCTTTCTTATGGTCTTTCTTTCCACTCAGAGTCCCCTTCACCATTTCTTGTAGGGCCAGGTTAATGGTCTTGAATTCCTTTAATGCTTGTTTGTTTTTTTTTTTTTTTTTTGAGAAACTCTATCTCCTCTTCTGTTCTGAATGGAAACCTTGCTGAATAGTATATTCTTGCCTGCAGATATTTTCCTTTCAGCACTTGGAGGATATCCATCTACTCCCCTCTGGCCTGCAAAGTTTCTGCAGGAAAAATCTACTCATAGCCTTATGAGGTTTCCTTTGTATGTTACTGCTTTCTTTTTTCTCTTGCTGCCTTTAAAATTTCCTTTGTCACTACTTTTTGCTATGTGTCTTGGTGTGACCCTCCTTGGGTTGATTTTTTTGGTGGATCTCTGTGCCTCCTGGATCTGGATTTCTGTTTCCTTCCCCAGATTGGCATGTGCTGGCCCCTGTACAGGCTGCTTGCACACTGCCAGGCCTGTGGCATTATCTTGTATGGGCCATGGCCAAGAGCATGTTAGAGAGGGTAGTAGCCAAAGCACAGCATGGTGAGGGCAGCCATGCTAGCAAGTTTACACCCTGCCATTGCTCTGTGGGAGGGGCTCTGCAGTGCCCGTACTGAGGCAGGCTGTCCAGAGGGACGTATTGCGGGAAGCACAGCATGGGGTGGGGCAGTCATGCTAGCAAGTTAGGTAGTGAGTCCTGCAGGTGCCCATGTGTTTATGCTGGGGGGCAGGGAAGGGAAATGGCACCTGCCAGTTCCTTTATTCCTGGAGGAGTTCCCCAGCAATTGCTGTCTCTCTAGAACATACTCTGAGATTAGTAAATAGCTCTCCCTCCTGTATGCCCCAGGCACCTTTCAAAAGGCTCCTTCTCTGCTGTATCTCCATGGACATTTTGTTCTATGTCTCTTTAAGGGCAGGGACTCAGTTTCCTCTTGGCCCCCCTGCTCTCCCAGAGCCAAGCCTACAGATTTTTTAAAATTCCAGGTGTTGAGTCCCGCTTGTTGTAAGAACTTACGACATTCAGCCCCTCTGGTTTTCAAAGCCAAATGTTATGGGGATTCATTTTCCCTTCGTGGGCTCCCTGATATGGGGGAGTCTGTTTCTCTCCCTTCTCTGTGCCCTCGATTGCCTCCCTTCCATGACTGGTTGGGCAAGTTCATTTGGTTCTGATCTTATCTCCACCCTTCCTGCCCTCTTTGACGTGGCCTCTTCTCTACATTTAGTTGTGGAGTTTATTCTGCCAGTCTTTCTGATGCGAATGTTATCTAGCATCCACGGGATGAGGTGAGCCTAGGGTACTCCTACTCCACCATCTTCCTGGGCTGTCCTTCCAGTTATATTTTGTTACGGATTTTTAACAATTGTGTTGTGGACAGAGAAGGTGATGTATATAATAAGCTTCTGAAATGTATTGAAGTTTGCTTTAACTCTGCAGTGTTGTCAATTTTTATAAATGTTCTGTGCACATTTGAAGAGAATGTGTATTCTTTAACTGCTGGGGAATGGGGAATGCTCTGTGCAGGACAATTTGCTTAAACTTGTTAATTGTTTTATTCAAATCCACTATATCCTCACTGCTTTTTTTTTTTTTTTTTTTTTGGTCTGCTTAGTTTATTAATTACTGAAATAGTTGTGTTAACAATCTTCCACTTTGGGGCTCCTCAGTGACTCAGTCAGTTAAGCATCTGACTCTTGATCTCAGCTCAGTTCTTGATCTCAGGGTCATGAGTTCAAGCCCTGGAGCCTACTTAAAATAAAAAACTTAAAAAAACAAACCCTTCCACTTTGATGGTAGGTTGTCAGTTTCACCATGTAATTCTGTCCCTTTTTGCTTCATATATTTTAACGTTGTGAGCATACAGAGTTTGACTTTTTATATCTTCCTGGCAAATTAGAACTTTTAGCCACACATAAAAATCTTATTTATTACTAGCTATATTTCTTATATTAAAGTCTGTTTTTTCTTATATTAATGAAACAAAACCAATTTCCTTTGTAGGATATTAGCTTGGTGTCTCTCATTTTGTCCTTTGGCTTTTAATCTTTCTGTGCTTTTATATTAGAGATTTTTTTAATAATCAGCATAGAACTGAATGTTTTATTCACCTTAATATGTATCTTTTAACTGGGGGATTTTGTTCATTAATATCTATTCTTTTTTTCTTCTTTTTCTTGCCTCCTTTGGGTTGAATTTCTTTTTTTTTTTTTTTTTAAGACTATATTTATTTGTTTAACAGAGACATAGTGAGAGAGGGAACAGAAGCAGGGGGAACGGGAGAGGGAGAGGGAAAAGCAGAGTCCAATGTGGGGCTTGATCCTGGGACCTTGGGCAGAGGTCCTTGGGCAGACCTGAGCCAAAGGCAGACACTTAATGATTGAACCACCTGGGCACCTAATTTTGTTTTGTTTTAAGATTTTTATTTATTTATTTGACAGAGAGAGAGAACACAAGCAGGCAGAGAGGCAGGCAGAGAGAGAGGGGGAAGCACGCTCCCTGCTGAGCAGAGAGCCCGATGCGGGGCTCCATCCCAGGACCCTGAGATCATGACCTGAGCTGAAGGCAGAGGCTTTAACCTACTGAGCCACCCAGGTGCCCCAATTTGGGTTTTTTAATTCCATTTTCTTCCCTTCTGCTAATTTGGATGTTACATCGTCCTCATCTTCTGGTCTGATGGTTACCATAGCTATTTTAATAAGCATCCTTAAAAGAAATAAACTTGTCTGTTTTGTTACTCTCCTCACAAAAGACTTCAGAGTAGTTTGATCTCACGTGTTCATTCATCAAATGATATTCTCATTCACAGTGACTGCACTCTCCTATTTGTTTAAATACCACAAATTCCCAGGCGCCTGGGTGGCTCAGTGGGTTAAAGCCTCTGCCTTCAGCTCAGCTCATAATCTCAGGGTCCTTGGATCGAGCCCCGCATCGGGCTCTCTGCTCAGCAGGGAGCCTGCTTCCCCCCCCCCCCGCCTACTTGTGATCTCTCTCTCTGTCAAATTAATAAATGAATGAGTGAATGAATAAATAAATACCAGAAATTCCACTTCATTGTATACACTCAATGTTTCTATACATTTAAGTTCAATTAAATTTATCAAATTTTTGTCTATTGGCTCCTCCTGCATTACACACCAGCTTCCTAAATTATGTCCATCAGAAGTTCCATTATTTTAAGAGTCTACTGGTCACATTCTTTCTTTGTCTGAAAAGGCATGTATTTTTCCCTTGTACTTGAAAAATAAAAAATGATTTTATAGAAGGGAGAATTCTAGGATAACAGCTGTTTTCTGTGAGTTTATCGAACACATTATTCCTCCGTCTCTTGGCTGCCATTTCTGCTTCTGAGCAGTCAGCCATCACTCTGGGTTTTGGGGGGATTTTTGTTTTTTGGTTTGGTTTGGTCAAAATCTGTCTTTGCTCTGGAGCTTATCAGCTGATTTTAAGATTTGTATTTCCTTTTTGGTGACGGTATCTGCATGAAGTACCTTAAGGTTTTCTTTTCCTTTTTTTTTTTCTTTTAAGATTTTATTTCTTTGAGGGAGAGGGAAAGAGCACACAAACAGAGCAGAGGGGCAGAGGGAGAAGGAGAAGCAGGCTCCCTGTCGAGCAGGGATCCCAAGGTGGGGCTTGATCCCCGGACCCTGAGATCATGACCTGAGCCGAGGGCAGATGCTTCACCAACTGAACCACTCAGGCTATAATATAATATATATGTAACATAGCATAACATAATACAATATATAACATATTTAAATATATATTATATAAATATAATTAAATATAATCAATCATATAATTAATATAAAGAAACCACTTGAGAGTTTCTTTATATTAATTCCACCTGGAATTTGTTGGGTTTTCTTGAACTCATGTTGTCTTTCAGCAGTTCACGAAAATTCTGAGCCAGGATCTCAGAGATTGCTTCTTGCCCATTCTATCAGTTTCTTCTGAGCTCTTAGGAAACTTACGTGAGATGTTTTTTCACCATCGTCCACATATTTTAACAGATTTCAGAGTTTACAGCTGTCTGTCTACACTGCACTTTAGATAACTTTTCCACTTTTATCACACAGCTGTCTGATTTGCTCAGCTTTGTTTAAATCTCTTTAATCCATTCATCGAGCTTTAAATTTTAATGAATACATCCTAGTTTTAGACCTTCTATTTGGCTTATTTATTTATTTATTTTTAAGACTATTTATTTGAGAGAGAGTGAGGGAGTACAGGCAGGGGAACAGTAGAGAGGGAGAAGGAGAAACAGGCTGGGAGCCTTCCAGCCTTCCTGCCAAGCTGGGAGCCCAATGCAGGGCTCAATTCCAGGACCTGAGATCATGACCCAAGCCGAAGACAGATGCTTCACCAACTGAGCCACCTAGGCACCCTATTCGGTTATTTTATAATTTTGCATGTTCATTTTTGTATTCCCTTGTTCTTTGACCAAATATTGAGGCTTCTCCTTTACTTACTCATTTTTTTTAAGTCTTAGAATATGTTCATTAGAGGATGATCTTAAGACTGCTTGTGATTTGGGGCACCTGGGTGGCTCAGTCGTTAAGCGTCTGCCTTCGGCCCAGGTCATGATCTCAGGGTCCTGGGATCAAGCCCCGCATCGGGCTCTCTGCTCGGCAGGAAGCCTGCTTCTCCCGCTACCATTCCCTCTGCTTGTACTCCCTCTCTCGCTGTGTTTCTCTCTGTCAAATAAATAAAATCTTTAAAAAAAAAAAAAGACAGCTTGTGATTTGTCAATTTAAAAATGTTTTGTTTCTCCATGCTGTAGATTAAAGGGAATGTAAAGACCTTCCAAAAAGTATTAGCTTCCTTCTCCTGGAATTGCCCATCAGCATAGCACAGTGTGATCATTTTGAATTGCCAAAACACATTTATTAAAGGCTTTTGCTATGCTTTTCTTCACAAAGTAATGCCATCACAGCCCATAATTTTCAGTAAAATTTGTCACTTCTCATCTCAGAATCCACCTTCTCAGAAAGCAAAGGTCCATGCAGGATCACAGATCCTGAGTATATTTGGAGAGCCTCTGAAATTGCCTCTCTTTCTGACTCAGGCAACGCTGATTCTATATTTGAACTTAAAGTTGGGTCAGGGGCAGTGGCTGTGACCTACTGAGACTGTAAGAGCTTATTTAACCTTCTGAAGGCTGATTCCTAAAGAGAGCATTTCCATCTTAACCAATATGTTGTGCTCACAAGGTTGAAGTTATTTTTCTTAGGCGGTCTTGGATTGGTATCTGAGAAACTACAGGGAAGTCACTTTTTCCTGCCACATGGGTCACAAATAATTAAGCAAGGCACTTGGGGCACCTGGGTGGCTCAGTGGGTTAAAGCCTCTGCCTTCGGCTCAGATCATGATCTCAGGGTCCTGGGATCGAGCCCCGCATCAGGCTCTCTGCTTGGCGGGGAGCCTGCTTCCCCCTCTCTCTCTGCCTGCCTCTCTGCCTACTTGTGATCTCTCTCTCTCTCTCTGTCAAATAAATAAATAAGATCTTTAAAAAAAAAAAAAGCAAGGCACTTAAACAGGAACTCTTGTTTTTCAAAATACACAAAATATTGCTATTTTATATTCTGAATCGCAGTATCTGATATCTTTGCGGGTTTCATTTTACTGCTTCTGCTGGCTCCTACTCACAGTGACTTTTTTCCTTGTGTATCTTATGACTTTTGAGGGTAAACATCACATCCCTTGGAATTGGTGAACGTCTGCGGGTCTCCTTTGAGGATTGGAGTCTAGTCTGCATCCCTGCATTTGTTTCTGCCTGTCACCGAGGGACTCTACCATCCCTAGACCACCTGCCTTTCAGTGTGCAGGTGTCCATCTGCTGCCCAGGCTAAAGCAGGAAGTTTCCGCACTTGGTCTTTCTGTGCAGTGGATTCACTTCTTGTTTGCTCTCATGATGTCACAGCTTCACATGCTGCTTCCTACCAGCCTCCTCACCTCATGTGGGCCCAAGCCTGAGTCACCGGGTCCCCACGTCCCACTAGGCAATCAAAATAGCAGCTTGCTGTCTCTGGGGTTCAGTAGAAGCCATCACAGAAAGACCACTTTGACCCTTCCTTAGTGCTTGGTTCAGCCCCCCAAAGTGCCTTCATTTTGTGCCACTTTAGCCAACACGTATTTAAAGGATGTCAAAATACACGTTTAAGCATTTTCATGGGCTCAGCGGAAGGGTTATCTACCCATATTATTGTGTCATACAGCGAGACACAAAAGTCTCCGGCTTCTCTGAATCACTCTGCACTTAGGTTCTTCCCAGACCACGCCACCGAAAGCACTCTCGTTGAGATCGCCAGCAGTGGTCGCATGGCTGAATCGTGTGGTCATCATCTTCATTTTACTCATACCCCTCAGCAGGATTGGGGCTAGCCCATTATTCCATCTTTCCCCCACAGCTTCTCCCTGTGGCCTTCAGGAGGCCTCACCTTGGTGGTTTTGCTCCTGTCTCACTGGACCTGTCCTTTTGGTCTCTGGTCTCCTTGGCTGGGCTCATCTCTTCTAGATACTAGCTTTCCTGAAACCTCAATTCTGAACTTGCTGCCTAGACTCCCATTCCCGGTGATCTCTAACCCAACGCTGAGAATGCATCTGTGTGCCAGTAACTACCCAATTCATGTTTTTAGCCTCAAGACTTCCATTCAGCTGACTGAGAGATACCTCCCCTAGATGTGTAGTGTCCGTGAGGCATCTCACACATCATATTTTTTAAACTTATCCCACTTCCACCTTCTCCGTCCAAAAAAACCCAGTTCTTCCACGTGTCTTTACGTGGCATTGTCATTGACCCCGTCGCCAGGAGTTGATGATTTCTCTCATCCCCTCATGTCTCCTCGCCAATCCATCCGTGGGTCTTATAGTGTCTACCTGTGAAATTATCTTGAACCTGACCACTGCTCATGTCCACCTTCCAGGCCAACGCCACTGACATCATCATCTTCTGTCACCTGGACAGCCCTTCGAGTCCCTAAGTGCCCTCCTGGTTTCTACTCTTGTCTCCCCACCCTCAATGCCGCCACCAACGTCGTCACCTCCTTCAACTAGAGATTTTCTGAGAATATGTCAGATCATGCCATTCTCCTGTTCGGAATGCTCATGCTTAGAATAAAATCCGGACTCCTTACCCTGGCCAACAAGACCCTGTGATGTCTGGGCCCCGCTGATTCTCTCACCGCCCCTCCTTCTCTGCTTCCTCCTGTTCCTCTTACGCTTCTGCCTGCTGACCTTTTCCCTTTCCCCAAACGCGTCAGACTGAATCCAGGCTCAGTGCCTTTACTCACCCCGTTCCTTGTACCTCAAAAGCTCTTCTCCCATTTCTTTCCGTGGCTCACTCCTTCCCATAACTCCCATTCCTGCTCAAATATCACCTCAGGAGAAAGACCTTCACTGACCACTCCATAGGAAATAGAACTGTCCATAGTCTCTATCTCCTTACAGCATTCAACCATGTGAAACTATACAATTTATTTCATTGATGTGTTTCCTGTGTGTTTTTCCCATTAAAATGTATACCTCATAAGGGCAGAGCCTTTGTTTTTCTCATTTATCATTCTCTCCTCAGAACCTGGAAGCATGATTGGGCTCAAATATAGGATATATCTCATTTTATGTAATAGACACCCAATAAATATTTTTGAAATAAAGACTGAATGTCACTTCACTCCCACAATAACCAGTGAGATAGAAATGATTTTTCCAGTCACATAGGTGAGGAGACCGAGATGCAGGATGTTAAGTGAGTTGGCCTTGGTTACACCTCTCCTAAGTGTCCAAATTAAACCCAAGCGTGGTATGACTTTAGAGGCCATAATATTTTTTTTATTTTCAATTTTTTGAAATTTTTTTCTGAAGTTCACTTTGAAATAACATCAGACTTACCAAAAGAAGTTGCAGAAAGAGTAGAGAGTTCCCTTGTACCTTCACAGAACTTTCTCGGATGATCATCTAGCCTAACCATAATGCAGTTATCAAAACCAGAAAGCTAATATTGGTGGAGAGCTAGTAACTGACAAACAGACCTTATTCACGTTTCAGCAGTTGTCCCACTAACGTGTCCTGTCTCCCGAGTCTCCTCCAGCATGGAGGTCACCACTGTGACCATTCTGAAGAGGACCATATTCTCACCATCAGGGTCTAATCTATGCAAAGTGCTGGACACGTGGGGAGTTTTCCACAATAATAGCTGTTATCATAGGTGGAAATAAATAACCCTTCCTTTTGAGGAGTGGAAGGGAAGTGCTTCTTCACATTCTCTTTGTTTTGCTTAGTTTGGCTGATCTGGAAGTGTTCATAAAGAATAGTGAGAGCGGCATGCTCAAGAAAGTGGAAAAAGGAGATTTCAAAGGACTGGTTGAGGTTATGGGACACCTTATGGCTCTAAAAGAGCGGCAGAGCAGCACCGATGAGATGTTTGAGCCCTTAAAGCAGACGATTGAGTTGCTGAAGACCTATGAACAGGAATTGCCGGAAATGGTGTTTAAGCAGCTGGAGGTCAGTACAATGTGTGTTTTCCAAATAAAAAGAGGAAAAGTTGCTGGCCTTCAGAGTGGGGTGCGGTGGGTTGAGGGGAAACAAGAAACGGGGCTCAGTGAGGACCCAAGGCTGGTGTTTTGGAACTATCTGCGTGACAGACATGTGCTCTCTAGCACACTCTGGAAACTCCTTAAATACGAAGCAGCGCAATGCTGGAGAGAGATGGGAAAGTTGATGTGAATGAAGTGTTTTGGGATTTTTTTTGGAGAGGGGATGAGCGGAGTTTTTGATTCAGAGAAAAACAAGTCTGAGAAATGTTAAGATGGACTAAGGTGATATGAGGCATGAAAGAAAATAGTCAAGCTCTCTGAGGAAATACAGGGAAGGGCACAGGTTATCCCGGTAGAGGTGGAGGGCAAGAAGGGTATGGTGGAGTCTGAAGGCGGGGATAGCCAGGCAAGCAGGCGACCAGGGAGAGACCGGTCAGGGGAAGGGAGCCCATGATGCCATGACGTCACCACATGGCCTTGTAGCCGACCTGAAGACATCTGGGTGCCATCCAGCATCAGGTCTGACCACATGGAGGTCGTCTTCGCAGGAGCTGCCTGAGAAGTGGAACAACGTGAAAAAGATGGCCGTCGCCGTGAGGCAGCAGGTAGCGCCGCTACAGGCGAGCGAAGTGGCCCTCCTCCGCCAGAGGTGCTCAGCCTTTGACCTTGAGCAGCAGGAGTTCCAGGAGCAATTCCGCAGGGAAGCCCCCTTCAGGTATGCACCCACTCCTTCCTTTTTCAACATGGCAGTCTTTGGGTAACTGAGGGTCTTTCGATTGAGTTACTGAATTCTTTTAGTAGATGAAGACTAGTTAAGTCTTCCCTCCCACTTGGGTCTGTTGGTTAGAACCTGGCGCTGATGTGGGCAGAGTCCCATCATGGCCTGGATGAGACGACCAAAGGTTGCACAAAACCGTGCCTTAAAGACGGCCTAGAAACTGTGTCTTCAGGTTTGATACACAAGGTTTATCAAAACACAAGGTTTTTGACAAAGCCATTTGTATTCTAAATTCTCACAGACTCGTGTTCTTTTGGTTTAAAAAAGTGGCTGGTAGAACTTGAAAATAGTTCTGGAAGGCACTTTGGAAGCCTAGGGGAATGTTTTGAGGTGATGGATTTGTCTCTGCTTAGTACTGCTCAGACCCCTCCCCACTTGTGAGAAGGGGTCTTTATTTAAGACAACAATAGGACTGGGCAGTGTCATTCAGATGGGTCTATATTTTGCGCATGTGCGCGTGCGCGCGCGCGCACACACACACACAAGTTTAGCTAGAAGCATCCCTTGGTGGAGCAGTAAGTGTCCCAGGGGTCTGCGCTTGGTCTTGGTCCACTGCTCAACATCAGAGGCTCCAACCAGAAGAGGCTGGTTCTCAGTGTCCAGCTTCATGACTTGCTTTCTGCTTCCCTCCCTGACCTTCCTGCCGGCTCTCCACTACCACTTAGGACAGACAAGCTTGGAAGGCTCCAAACTGGAAAACGCCCTATCTAAGAAGTGACAGACCTTTTCATTGTCAGAGGTACTTACCCACAGAAAACAATATTGCATGGGAGACGATGCAGGAAAGCAACAAATGAAGCCGAAAACTAACTCTGTGCGTTAGTTCCCTCATCTGTAAAATGGGGTTAATCGTACGATCCAACTGCTAAGGTTGTTGCTAGAATAAAAGAAGTAATTTTTGCAAGTGCATACCGTAGTATCTGGCACGAGAATGACCAGCCATCCCGGTTTTCCCTTGGTGGTTCTGGTTTTAGCGCCAAAAGTCACACTTCCAGGGAAGCCCCTCTGTTTCAGGCAAATTGGACCCTCGGGCACCCAACATGGCAGACAGGAAGGACCTACCTGTTCTTGTTATTCACTCACCAAACATTTTAAGCAGCTCCTGTTTTCCAGTTACTGTTCTTGGAGCTAGAGAGAACAACAGGAGTGCATTAAGAGGCAGGCAGGCAGGACAGATGGGTCAACTCTGCGTAAGACGGACATGTGTGCATCACGAGACTCTAAGTCAGTGCGCCGCCATGTTGGCTGCACATTGCAATCACCTGGGGAGCCTCTAAAATTGCCAATGTCCACTCTGTCTCACAGACCAACTAAATCAGATTCTCTGGGGCCAAGACCTGGCACAGTAGTTTGTAAAGCTCCTCAGGTGATTCCAATGTGCAGCTGAATTTAAGACTTGCTGCCCTAAGGGGCACTGGTTCCCTTTTAGGCCATCATGGCTTAAAAGGGAGCACTGGTTTCCTTTTAAGCCATCATGCCGGGGCATGTAATTCCAAATGAGTTCTCGATCCCTCTAGAATAATTGCCTTCGGAGCTATGCCCTTGTTCCGAGGAAATAACTATTGCTCTAACCATTGGCAAAACTCCTTCTGGGACTGTTCTTTCAGTGTCTGAGACATACTCTCTGGACTCTCCTTTGCACATGCAATTGAATTTTCGAAATTCAACACCGATCCTGCAGAGTCGAAGCTGGTGAGGGAGGTGGGTTATCAAGCTGAGTAATGCCGCTCAGTGGTAACAATCCCACCAACGGCAACAAGCATGAAAGCAATGACATGAATATCTTTGCATCAACTATCCTTAAAATTTGTTTTCAAAAAAGGAACTCTAGAGATATTTGGGGGAAATAGTTCCCCAAAGGGTCTTCTGGTACCTGCTTGAAAGCAAACAACGCCCATTGGCTGGTGTGATTTTGTGTGTCTGTTGGAAACGTGATATCCCTCCTTCATAGTTATATCCTGCTTGTGTATTGATCAGCTGGTGGTGTTTTTTTCAATGTGATAGCTGCGTTGTCATTTTTTTTTTCTTTCTTAGCACTTGTATCTGCTGGCTGGGAGGGTACTGCTTCTCTTAGCTGGGCTTCCAAGCTCGCATCTGTTAATTTGACATGCAGATGAATCTTTGCAAGAGAATACTTTGAAAAGAACTGCTCACAGTAGCGCGGAAAGGCAAACATTACTTCAATTGTGATGTGTTTCTCTTCTTGTCAAGGAAACATCAGGACTAGAGCAGAATTGGGGATTTAGTGCTGAAGGGAGTCTTAGCGGGAATCAACTCATGCCGCGTTTTGTTTCTTAGTTTGGTGTCATGTGAATGTGTGTGCTTGACATTTTAAGGCACTGTGTGTGGCCGAGGATCTGAATTCCGTTTCCTTCCCTTTTAGATAATTTATGAATTTCTAAAATGCAGCCCCTGGTGCATTCCTCTGTGAGTGCCAGTTTCCGTTCCTGATTAGATTACATGCAAGTAAAGCTCACGCTGATCTTGGCTTTGAGGAGGGAGAAGAAAGTGAGTGTCTCATTAGGCTCTTGCAGCCCGTCAGATGCTGGGTGATGTCTGGTTGCCTGGGTTGAGGTTCTTTGTGTTCAAGTGTGACTTCCTTCTGCAGTTCTTAACCTCTGAGCTGTATCAGCATATTCCTAGCTGAGCTCCCTCACTTCACAGTAATTGGCTAAATCATCACACTCAGGTTCAGGGACTTTCCACAACTCTTAAAGTTGGAGGTGAATTTCCCCCTTTGAGTGAAAGGAACCTTCCACCTTCCCAGTGACATTCTCTGGTTCAGTGTTCCTGACCTTGAGTGAAGTCTTCTTGACTTTTAGAATGATGCTGTGACATCCAATCATTGTACCCACATTGAGACCAAGGTTACCCAGGGGTTTCTTAGTCAAAGCACTTGATCTTAATGAGGTCCAGCTCAGTGGAGACCATTAATGTTTTCAGCTGGCAGGCTACCAGATTCTGTGAACAGTTCAGAGAACTTTCTTGAAGATACCCTCCCTTTGGGTACTATCCTGCATGACAACTAGAGAAGGCAAGTCTCTCCAGATAGCCAGTACAGAGGACAGGAGGAAAGAAGGGCCTCCATCTTGCTTGCGTAGCATCTGTGATCTCTTCAATAGCTAGAGTAAGAAGGGCAAGATTAGTCACCAAATCTCCCATGGACATATCGGGGCCCTAAGACATGTCATTAGTTCAGCTTGACCCTGTTCTTTCTGTTAATCCAACTCACCTGCTTCAGGCTTCCACAGACCCAGAAGAGATTGTAGTCTCAGCAATGGAGCTGGCAAACTATGATGTAAGTGTTGGGATTTTAAGATAATACATATTCCTTGACCCCAGTGACAATTTCAGACACGAGTACTCAGGCATGTGCATTGGGTGTCCAACTGGAGCCTCCCCTGACGAGGCCGTCCACACCCCCTGTAGAAGATGGTGCTTGAGCCAATGGGAAAATGCAGATCAGCCATTTGGAAAAAGACTAGTGGGAGGGGAGGGTCATTCCAGGCAAAGGCACAGAAGGGTGAGAATGTAAGAAACTGTAAGAAAATTGCAGGGCATGGAAGTGAGAATGGATGGGTCCACATAACCACCAGGTTTTGGCCACGATCAACCACTGAGGAGTCTAAGCATGAGGACAGCGCAGTATAAGCCCATGGCTACAGAGAATGGGATGGAGCGAGACGGACTCAAGGTCAAGGGCTCCACGTGACAGTGATGGCAGCAGCCTAGGCGAGAAGCAGTAGCCCTGGACTGAACCTGTGGCCAAGACAATGGAGAGAGAACAGATCTAGAAGGGATTTAGGAGGGGAATTGGCAGGATTGACTGAGTACAGGAGATGAGCAGGGAGACTGGCCCCATTCTCTGTCTTCCATCCCGGACCAGTAAGGGGAAGGCAGCGCTCCCCTGCTCACCGACACGGGGCCACTGAATGGAAAGAGCTGGAAGATCCCGAGTCCAGATCAGACGGAGGGAGTTTTAGGATGCATGTGTCATCATGGAATGCCCAGGTACAGTTCTGAAGTCAACATGTCCCACTTGCTGAATTAATGCAATTCACGCATTCCTCCCTGTCTCTCTCCATGCCTCTGTCTAGGTCAGACCTAAGTCAATGGGTTTTCTGCGATCATAACACATGAGCACCAAATTTCCATTTCTCTCCATTCTATCCATCCCTACTTTCCACACATTTCTCTTTTAGATTAAAATACTTTTGCATTATTATTTCAATTTTAAAGACTTACTACACCCCCATCCCTCCAATTGCTTTCTTGTGCTCATACTGTATTGTTCCCCTAGGGTCTGGAGAACTACTTTCAGTTTATTAGGCACATTAATCAGCTCTGCGAATATCCTGACAACGTGCACCAGAGTTTTGAAATGGGAAGAGGGTTACCTGCCCTCACGTCTAGGGATTCTTTTCACTACTTAGGCCAAATTAACTTTTATGTGTGCTCAGCCGCAGGAAATGACTAACCACAAATTTAAATGGTAAACAATAATTACGCCAGGAGATAGATGAAGTTCGAAATAGGTTTGACAAAGGATCACTACTTCCAGATATTTGAGGAGCCGATAGTGATTTAAGGGTGTTCATGTGCTAAGGAAAGAACGGTGGGAAAGACCATTCATTTTCTCCTGTGCATACCCCCAAACATTCCAGGAGCTCAGAGCTTACCTAATAAGTTATTCCTGAATTATATACCCCATTAATAAAGTAAACAGAATGTGGACTTTTAGAGTTTGGTAGATCTCTACAGCAAGAGGCGAAATTCACTTTTGCAAGTCACTCTGGTCACGATGAAAAATAGAACCTACGCCCCCTGACAGTTAGTCTTTGGAAATGAAGAGCAAGCAGAAGGATCACTCATGCATGGTGAGATTGCCTGCCGGACCACTTGCCACGAAGACATTACATCGCTTTCCTTCTGGCTCTTTTCCCACCGCTGTTCTGGGGGAAAAAGTGCCTCGCCTATCTAGATGGAGGACCCTCTTCAGCCCAGAGGACTTCAACCTCGTGTTCTGTTCTGGAACTCTCTGGAGCTGGAAACAGTGAAGATGCGCCATGATGTTCGGTCTCGTTCTCTTAAGATGTAAATGCACAACTGTGGCACACGAGCCAAGAACCATTTAGACGGAACAAGCAGAATCAAACTTAGCGAGCATCAAAGTTAATCTGACGCTAATATAATGGTGTGCATAACTTATTGTGTTGCATGGTAATTAGGCTTAAGTGGCGAGCAGTTCAGGTAAATGACTTTAATTAGGATTTACTTTCCATCCGTCAAGTCAAATATTTCCAAAGACAACTAAAAAGAGGCAGTTCAAGAATAGGACTTTGTGGGGCGCCTGGGTGGCTCAGTGGGTTAAAGCCTCTGCCTTCGGCTCAGATCATGATCTCAGGGTCCTGGGATCGAGCCCCGCATCGGGCTCTCTGCTCGGCGGGGAGCCTGCTTTCCCCTCTCCCTCTGCCTGCCTCTCTGCCTACTTGTGATCTCTTTCTCTCTGTCAAATAAAAAAAAAAAAAGAATAGGACTTTGTATGTCCTCCTCCCCTCCATACCTCACTGCCCAACTAACATACACATACGTACGTGTGTACACACGCACACGCACGTTGGACTGGAGAATGTGCCCAACTCTACAGTCACTCATTTCCTCTCAACTTTCCCCTTGATGATGAACCCCATGGTGCCCTAATCTGATTTTATTTATTTGAGACTTATTTATTTGAGAGAGAGAGCATGAGCAGGAGAGGCAGAGGGAAAGGGAGAGAGAATCTCAAGCAGTCTCCGTGCTGAGTATGAAGCCCAATGTGAGACTTGATCTCATGATTCCAAGATGGTGACCTGAGCAGAAACCAAGAGTTGGATACTTAACCGACTGTACCAACCAGGCACCCCTGCCCTATTCTGATTTTAGAGGAACATGTATTCACCCTGAAGTCAGGGTGCCCCAATATCTAGCCCTCCGAGCACAGAAGAAACCTGAGATCAGTGATGGGGAGAAAGGAGATAAGGGGCGGAAAATGAGAGGCTCCTTGAACATCTCGATCCTGGGTGCTTCTGATCAAAGAAATGTTATATGCCCACGTGGGTTCCTTTACATGTAGGGTCCTTTATCTTGTTCTTAATTTTTAAGTAATCTCTATCCCCAACTTGGGCCTCAAGCTCATGACCCCCGAGATCAAGAGTCGCTAGCACGCTCCGCTGACCAAGCCAGCCAGGCAGCCCTGCATGCTGGGCTCTTGGGCTGGGGGAGAGGCCATGCCAGGAGCGCTCGTACGGAGGGACAGCACCGTAAACCAGGTGAGGGTCAGAAAGTGGAGCCATGCCCTGAGCAATGGAGAGAAGAGAGTGAGGAAATGTGAACTACAGCTGTAAAGCTAGATACTGTGTCCACAGCCATTGGGTCCAGAAGCACAGGCCACCCGGGATGGAGGAGATAGCAGCCCAGAGTGGGGGAAAGGGAGGTCAACGACAACTTGGAGGAGGGACTTAAGATGAGGAGCCTGACCAAGGGACGTATTGAAGGAATGGGACAGTGACTGTACAGGGCCTTGGTGAGGGCCTTGTGCTTGGTCTTCAAGGTCCTCTACCTGTGGTTCCCAAACTTGGAAGGTGCTGTTGCCTGAAGGGGCTGCAGGCCACCGGTGTGAGCTTCACCAGGGTCAAGGACACCAACCTGGCCCGTTGGAATCAGCCGGAGAGCTTGAAAGCAAACTGCCTTTGCCCGGCCGGATCTCACCCCCAAAGAGTCTGGTTTAACTGGACTCAGGAGCAGCCTGGGCATGGAGAGCGTTCAGAGCTTCCAGAAGATTCTAAGCCACCCAGACAGAGAACCAGTGCTCCAGACGGAGTAATGCCAGATTGGGTCCAGGGTTAGGCTTCTAAGTGCCAGCTCTCTCGCTTACAGACCCCCCTGCCACTCGTAGCTCCTGGCCAGAGCTTTGGCTGCATAGCGTCGACGGTAATGTGACAGTGCCCTCTTGTGTCAGGCACTCCAGAAGCCAACAAGGGGCAGCAGCGTCTAAAGGGAGCTTGAACAAAAGGGCGGTTCTCTCTACACCCAGATGGGGGAGCTGAGGGCGGTGGAAAAGGAGAGGAGTCATTTTACCTCCTCAGATGTGAAGAGCGGAGCCAAGCGCGATGTTCCCCTTGAATGGCCCTTTCTCCAGCTGGCCGTGTTCACCCCCCCCCGCCCCCCCCCACCTACCCTGAGCGCCTTTTCTTCCCAGGCTTTGGTGACAGTTGCTGCTCTTTGCTAAAATACTGAGCCCTTAAAGATCTGAGCCGGTGTCACTTGGGTGATTCTGGGAGACGAGCCTCTGGGCACCATGCTCACAAAGGGAACACGTTGTGTCTCGTAGGTTTGATAGCATCGACCCGCACCAAGTTCTGGACGCCAGGCACGCGGAGATCCTGCGGATGGAGTCTACCATGGCCTCCATTTCCGAGGCGGCTGGCCTGTTCGAGGTCAACGTTCCCGACTGCAGGCAGCTGAAACAGTGCAGGAAGGAGGCGTGCCGGCTGAAGGAGCTCTGGGACACCATTGGGATGGTGACCTCCAGCATCCACGCCTGGGAGGCCACCCGGTGGAAGGAAGTCAACGTGGAGGCCCTGGAGTGGGAGTGTAAACGGTTTGCCCGGCACATCCGGAGCCTGGACAAGGAGGTCAGGGCCTGGGATGCATTCGCGGGCCTGGAGGGCACCGTGCTGAACACCCTGAGCTCCCTGAGGGCGGTGGCCGAGCTGCAGAACCCAGCTCTCCGGGAGCGGCACTGGAGGCAACTGACGCAGGCCACGGGCACGACCTTCACCATGGACGAGGGCGCCACCCTGGCTCGTCTCCTGCAGCTCCAGCTGCACCACTTGGAGGACGAGGTCCGCGGCATCGTGGACAAAGCCGTGAAAGAGACGGCCATGGAGAAGACCCTGAAGGAGCTTCAGGCCACCTGGGCCGGCAGGGAATTCCGGTACGAGCCGCACCCGCGGACTGACGTCCCCCAGCTGCTGTCGGACGAGGACCTCATCGAGGTTCTGGAGGACAACCAGGTCCAGCTGCAGAACCTGATGATGTCCAAGCACGTCGCCTTCTTCCTGGAGGACGTGTCTGGCTGGCAGAAGAAGCTGTCCACGGCCGATGCCGTCATCTCTGCCTGGTTGCACGTGCAGCGCACGTGGTCTCACCTGGAAAGCATATTCATGGGCTCCGAGGACATCCGGGCTCAGCTGCCCCAGGTACTTGCCGAGGAATTCCTGCTCGCTCTTTTCCCTCACCCGAGTCAAGGGAGGAGCCCCCAGTTCCCGCATCTTCTAGACCTTTCCTTCTCTGCCGGCCTTGGCTTCACTCTCAGGCACCTCCCACCGACACGGGCCGTCCAAGTCACCAAAAGTCAGGCGGAGGGAAGGAGAGAAGGTGAGGTGCACACCAGTCAGTTTGTTCCTGGGCGGTGGGAAAAAGGAAGGAGTACCCGGTGGTTCGGATTTTTTTCTTCTTCTTCTTCTGTTTTAAATGTACGCGCAAGAAAGGAAATAGGAAGTATTTGCTACCGCAGTTTGGGATAATCTGCTTCTGACTTGCTCCACGGATGATTACAAAGCAGCTAGCCGCTGGGAGCAGGGACAAGGGAGCCTTGTTCCCAGGCAAACGCAAGTTCCTTCTCAGCAGGGAGCTCAACACCTCTGGCCCGTGCCACCTGCTAAATAGCAGCCTTCCACTCCATCCTGAACCATGAATTTCATAAAAATCTGCATTCTCCTCATTACCTCCTTCCCTGTGGTTGACCGCCCCTTCTAATCTGTCCTAATTAATGCGCCATTAACTTACCCACCTCTCAGTGGGCTCTTAATTCATTAAAAATTTTTTTATTTTTATTTTTTTTTTTTTATAATTTTGCAGACGTTCTCTTGTCTGCCTTCGGTACAGCAAGTTCTCTGCTTCCGACTTAGTTTGCTTCCAAGACATCACGTATCACTCAGGCTCCACTTAAAAAGTTAAAGCGCATTCCGCTGAAACGTTGTATTTTTCCAGCTCATCCCGCAAAAGCGTACTTCGTGCCCCAGTGCAGATTACAGGTTGTACATCTGGAATGAAAAATGGCCGGAAATAGTTCCGAGAGAGATGTTGTCATGAGGCCAACTTGAATAAGCCAGATTTTATTTCTCTCCAGTGCA
>CM053619.1:3068198-3102632 GCA_028646535.1 Procyon lotor
AGAGAGAGAGAGAGCACAAGCAGGCAGAGTGGCAGGCAGAGGCAGAGAGAGAAGCAGGCTCCCCGCCGAGCAAGGAGCCCGATGTGGGACTCGATCCCAGGATCCTGGGATCATGACCTGAGCTGAAGGCTGAGGCTTTAACCCACTGAGCCACCCAGGCGTCCCTGAGCGTTGCCTTCTTTCTTGCATGGGATTTCTTTGGATGGCTGCAAGGGTGGTCTCCACACCCAATGACTTTGGGACTGCTGGTCCAGGAAGAAGAGAGATCCCCTCCTCCTCTTTCTCAGCACCATAGGTCCGAGTCCTTCAAGGGACCCCGATGAGCCCCATCTGGATCCCGGGTCAATCTCTGAGTCCCTCACTGCAGCCAGTGAGCTCGATCGTTTTGCCCAGCCCGAGCCTTGTGCCCACGCCTGGGGGGGTGAGAGATACTTTGGTTGAAGGCCGTGTAGACAGAGAGGGCTTTTACCATAAGTGTGTAATCCTGAGCAAGGGACACCCACAGAAACTATGGCAGGGAATATTTGATTTCTCTTGTTTCTAAGTAACCAGTGGGCGCAACGTTTTTTAGTGAGTAATGCGCCATTTTCCTCACCCTTTTATGATGTTTGCTCTACCACATTCAAAATTCTGAGTTACCAAACTATCTCAAAATGTCTATTCTGTCTCATTTTTATGCCCATCACTGTGCCATATTATTTAAAGATTGTGGCTTTGTCCTGAGTTCTATTTATATAGTTAAGGTCCACATCATCTTTTATAAATACATATAGATATAATAAATATAAATATAATATATATTTGCAAATATATATTAAATATAAATATATGTAATATATAAATATGTATTTATATAAATATGTATGTAAATATCTAAAATTAATAAATATAAAATATATATAATAATACAAAATTTTCTTTGTTCTTCTATTTCTTTTCAAATGAACTTGAATCATTTTGTCAAGTTCCAGAATATAGATGGTTAGGATTTTGGTCAACGAGCCTTAATACCTTCAAGTTAATTTGGAAAGAAGAGCCATTTTTTACAATATGTGACATTTTTATGTTCATCCCTATCTTGAATTATGTTTGAATATCTTGCAGTTATGTCAGAAAAGTGTCTAAGTATCGTTATGTGGGTTTTGAGTATTTCTTATTATCACTAGGTGTTTTTAAAAATTTTGTTGCTGGGCGCCTGGCTGGCTCAGTCGGTTGAGCGGTGCCTTCAGCGCAGGTCGTGATCCCAGGGTCCTGGGATTGAGCCCCAAGTCAGGCTCCCTGCCTGGGGGAGAGCCTGCTTCTCGTCCCTCTGTCTGCTGCTCTGCCTGCTTGTGCTCTCTCTCTGTCAAATAAATTATAATAAAAAAAAAGGAAAAGTTTTTATTGCTATGTAAGGTGATTTTTTCATAATATATATGTTTTTTAAACAACTTGGTCGAGGTTTCTTTCATGTATCAAGTTTTACCCACTCCGGGTACACCCCTGAATGGTTTTTAGTAACTTTACCAAGCGGGGTGACCATCACCATAAATCAATTTCACAACATTTTTATCCCCCTCAGTAAGATTGCTCATGCCCGTTTATAGGCCCGTTCCTGCCCCCAGGCCCCAGGAAATCACTAACCCACTTTCTGTCTCTATAAACTTGGCTTATTCCAGACGTTTCTTAGAAATGGAGCCATACGACGTGTGGTCCCTTGTTTCCTTTTATACACAGTTCTGCGGCTTTGTCCATGATAGAACATGTGTCCTGAGTCCATTGCTTTTTATTTCTGAATAACATCCCATTTTATAGACGGGACACATTTTTTCTACCCAGGCACCCACCGATGGACACTGAGGTTATTTCCAGTTTGGGGCTATTAAAAATCATCCCGCCACAAACAAGTCTTTGTGTCGGCGTGAGTTTTCATTTCTCCTGGGCACATACCCAGGAGGGGGATTGCTGGGTGGAACCACCGTTTCATGTTTACCTTTTTGGGAAACCGCCAAGCTATTTTCCAGAGTAGCTGAATCATTTCACGCCCCCACTAGTAACAGAGTATGAGCGTCCTCCTTTCTCCACAGCCTCCACAACTTCGTTATTATCTGTCTTGTTTATTACAACCATTGAGTGGGTGGGAAGTAGTATCTCATCGGAGTTTTAATTGACATTTCCCAAATAATGATGTTGAGCACCTTTTAATGTGCGCATTAGCCATTTGGAGATCTTTGGCATAATCCCGTTCAAATCTTTTGCCTCCTGTTTGATCTCTTCGCCCTCTCGCTGAGTTGTAAGAATTCTTTGGATCTTCTCGTTATATTGCACACGTGTTTGTAAGTATCATATCCCAGTATCTTGCCTACCTCTTCTCTTTCTCGGTGGTGTTTTTGAAGTGCAGAAGTTTTTAATTTTGATGAGGTCCGATCTGTCCGTCTTTTATGCGCCATACTTTAGGTGTTGTGGCTAAGAAATCTTCACTTAATTTCACCATATCTTTCTTTACCCCTCTTTTTACTCGCGTATAGGAGAACATTGATTTTTATACATTTATCTCTTATTCTGTGCCTCTAGAATGGATGCCCTCTGTTAAAAATTCTCAGAACTTTAGTCCTGATTCTCTTGAGTTTTCTAAGTCACTTCTAGAAGGTCCAATCATATTTGAGACATACACACAGCATGAAGCGTAATTATACCAACTCAGGTTTTATTACTAGGTATGTTGTTGTTATTATTTTTTTTAAGATTTGCTTATTTCTTTTAGGGAGGCATGGGGCAGAGAGAGAGAGAATCCTCAAGCAGAATTCCCACTGAGTGCAGAACTCTTTGCAGGGCTCAGTCTCATGACCGATGAGGCCGTGAGTTGGGCTGCAGTCGAGAGTTGGATGCTTAACCTACTGAGCCACCCGGGTGCCCCAGTGTGCTGTTATTTTTGCTAAAGAGATCACATTAGATCACATTAGCAGCCGTCACTCACAGTTCTTTCTGTCGTGTTTTGAGAGCGACATTTACCAACTAGTGTGGACAAAGAGAAAGATGAGCACTAGGTGAGGAAGGTTCTCAGAACCAAATAACATAAGGAACAGATTTTAGAATCGGGGACAGCATTCAACATTTAAATATTGAAGTCTTATAAGAGGGACAGATTTGTTTTAGGCTGATGCTGAGGACAGTCTTCTATCAATGTTATTTCTCATTTTGAGCCTGGGACCTCTTAAAAGCCCTGGATCTTTTTTTCTGTGAACTGTCCTCTAACCACCCCTCCCCTCCACTCCATTCTGTATATGTGCAAGCCCTCAGAAGATTAATTTACATTTATCCTTCCTAAAGTTCATGTTGTTGGGTCAACCCCATCAACTGTTACGATTATTTGGAATTTCAGTCTATCTTGTATATGATCAGTTATTTCTTCCTTCAAGTTATCAATAACGATAAAAAACAGCAGGGACCTGAGTCCCACTAATGTCCCTAGAGGGCCCCCACCAAGGAGAGAGTGTTGGCATCCACGTTCATTCCACAGTTACGATTACTGAACCATGTGGTAGGTAGAATTCCAAGAATGTGATCCCTAGTGACCTTTTCCCTTGTGTGAGCTCCTCCCCTTTGAGTATGGGTGAAAACCATAAATATCATGGTATCGTTCCCATGATAATGTTTTGCTTTATGGCAAGAGGGAAATTATTCAGGGGGACCCAAGGTAATCGTATGAGACCTTGAAAGCAGAGCTCTCTCCTGGCTGAGGACAAAAGGGGAGATCAGAGAGATTTGAAGCCCGAGAAGACTTTGACTTGACATTGTTGATTGTACAGGTGGAGGGAGCCATATGCAAAGATGGGAGCATGGCCTCTAAGAGCCAAGCCATGCCATGGCCAACAGCAACCTACAACTGGTAGGAACTTAATTCTACCAAGAAGTCAAGTGAGCTAGGAGGCAGATTCTTCCCCAGAGTGGCCAGATAAGAGTCCAGCCAACTGATAACCTTGATTTTGGTCTTATGAGACCCTCCATAGAGGATCCTCCTGGACTTCTGACCTTAAAGAGGGAGGTGATAAAGGAGTGTGATTAGAAGCCACTTCGTTTGTGGTGATTTCTTACACAGCAGTAGAAAATGAATACAAACCAACTAGGATTTCACCAGCTCTAAGATTAGTTAGGCCACATTTCTGGGATAGCAACAGGCTATTTATAGCTGAAATCAAGATGCATTGGCTTTGATGTTTTCTTTAAGCTCCCAATTGAATATCAAAAAAGAAAAGCTACATTGCGTGTATGTGTTAACTTAAAAAATAATACCTTAAGCTCGGATTGGCCTTCTCTTTTCAAGGCCCCTCCTATCTCTTGTCTCATCTCACCCTCACAAAAGCCTCCTGGGGGAGATAAGAATAAGACCTCTAGAAGTCATCTGCCCAAAGAGAACAAGACTGACTTCCACTTGGTATTAGGAAAGCATTTCAAATAATTACACAGGCCCGCTGTGCAAGGGGCCACCTTCTGGAGTAACAAGTCCTGCCCCACTGGGGGGAAAAAAGGCTCCGTGGCCCTCTCGGAAGGACTTGATGGGAGAGAGCTTGGCTTGGTGAGGACGCCAGGCCCCTGAGGTCTGTCCCAGCATGAGAGGATCTGCGTGGCCAGGAACAACCAGCCAAAATCGATCCGCAGGCCTGTTGGGGCCAGTTGGCCGGGGGGAGAGCGCCTCCTACATGAGTCCCTGCCATTCCCACAGTCGCTGTTGGTTCAAAGCAGCAAATGTGCTGAACTCCTTGGTGCAAAGCAAAACCCACATGATGGATTCCAGGGATACCGTTTGAAAGGCACCAAGGCTTGACGAATTGTGGGCTCTGTAGCAGAGATGACCTCTGGCCTCTGTCTGACTCCAGAGTCCTTGCCTTAGACCAGGATAGAGTGATCCACCCTCCGTGGGAAAACAGGCGCAGACTAAAGCCGGTGGCTTGATGGGTACAGAGATGGACAAGCCAACAAGACCTCAGATGGAATGTTCCAGCAGGAGCCAGTGTCCCTGAGGCCTAGAACAGCCTGCTTGGCCAGGGGTCCAAGCATAATGGCAATCCTCATGCCGAAGAGGGAAGTACTGTTCCTTTGCGTTTTTCTTATGGCCCAAGCTCAGGGCCTACGCCCCCTGCTGTAGGTATTTAGAACACCTTAGCCCGATTCCCCTTCCTGAACCTCAAGGGCTTCCCATCTGTAAAATAAGGGTGTTGGATTAGCTGATCTCAGAAATCCCTTCTAGCTCTAGAGTTTTGTGGTTATGGGAGGAAAGATGTATTTTGTGTTTTTGTGGTTTTGGTTTTTCTTTTTCTTTCTTTCTTTTTTTTTTTTCTGTACTCTTCCTCGCACCCCCCAAGTGCTTCTTTGGGAGATAATCGGAAAGTCACAGAAGCTCAAAAGGGAGAGCAGACGGGAGGTTGGGATTCTGCCAGTCCTCTTGCCTTTCCTCCTGGGAGGTACAGGGCTGCAGCAGGCCCCTGATACTTCTGGAAGAAGGCACCGGGGCCAGTTTGGAGCCAGAACCCAGCCCACGAGGGCAGCTGTGGTTAACACTGCGTGCCGGCCTCTGTTTCACATACAAAGGGTTGTATGTGAACCCTGGGTTTCACATACAAAGGCTGAAATACGTATGGGAGTTTTGCACTCAATCAAAGGATAATTCAGGGACGCCCTTCAAGTCTTTTCAAACCCAGTTTGGTTCTAGTGGAGACACAATCCTCATCTGGCATGAAGGGTGTTGTCAGCTGGGGGTTTCAGGTGAACTCTAGACATCAGATTCAGAAACAGAATTCATTTGGGAGGCCCCCTTGGACAGCACCTCCTGGTCCAGCCTGCCCGTGGAGAGCCTGTGGATTAATTCGCTAGGTATTAAGAAGTTAGGCCAATGGCACATTTTTAGTGGCTTTCTCGGGGTATAATGTAGGAGCCTTGCAATTCTTCCATCACAAGTGTGCAATTCAGGGATGCCTGGCTGACTCCATCAGTGAAGCGTGTGACTCTTGATCCTGGGATTATAAGTTCAAGCCCCTCGTTGGATGTGGAGATGACCTAAAATCCTAAAACAAGTGTACGAGTCAATGACTCCTAGTAATTTGTAGAGTTGTACAAGCATGGCCACCCTCCAGTTTCAAAGTTGGCCATCATGCTTTTCCTGGTCAATCCCACATCCTCTTCCCAAGCAGCCACTGATCTGCCTTCTGTCTCGGTGTTTTCCAGACATTGCATCAATGAAATGATACACCTTGTGATAGTTTGCATCTGACCTTTTTGACTTAGCATAATGCTTCTAAGGTTTCGCCTTCTGGTAGCATATATTCATACATACTTCATTCCTTTACATTGTTAAATAGTATTCTGCTGCGTGGATACATCACATAATTGTTTACCCATTTGCCATTGATGGATGTTTGGGATGTTTCCAGTTTCTTGCCATTAAGAATATTGCTGCTAGGAACATTCCCGTGTAAATGCTCATTTCCCTTGGGTAAAGTGCTGGAAGGGGAACTAGTGAATCATGAAACTGCCAAACTGTCTTCCAAAGTAGCTGTACCATTTTCCATCCCCACCAAATGTGTATGAGGTTCCTAGTTTTTTCACATCCTTGCCGGCACTCTTGACTATAGCCATCCTCATGGGTGCATCATGGTATCTCATTGTGGATTTGATTCACATTCCCCTAAGGACCAGTGGTTTTGAGCATCTTTTTATGTGCTTATTACCCAAAGGCACATTTCCAACCGAATGGAAAGGTAAGCCCTTTTTCAAAGGTACCAGAAACAAGGGGGGCCTGAGTTGCACAGTCGGTTGAGCATGTGACTCTTGGTTTTTGGCTCAGGTCCTCATCCCAGAGTTGTGGGATTGAGCCCAAGCTGGGCTCCATCCACTCTCAGCAAGGAGTCTGCTTGAGTTTCTCTCTGCCCCTGCCCCTTCCCCCCCCCTCTAAAATAAACAAACCTAAAAAATAAGAAGTCCCAGAAAGAAGCTTAGAGCTGATTTTATTTAATTGTCATTAGGAAAGATAGTCACAGGAGGGTTAAACAGGTGAAATGACTGACCCCGTCATTCGTGAGTTTGTTTCATCAATAATTATCGAGGGCCTAATGTGCCCGGAGCTGTGCTAGTCTCTGGAGATGGAACAATGAACAAGACGTGCCCCCCCACCCGGCCCCCGTCATGTGTCTCATGAAGATCTAGAAGAACAATGCGCCTGGTAAATATTGTTGGAAACTGGAGTGGAATACAGCAGGGGAGGAGCTCAGCTGAGGGGCGTCTGCTCACTCCCCCAGCACTGAGGGGTCCAGGAATACTCCTAAGTGGGGGAAATAATGCCAAATAGGAGACCCAGGGGGTGAGTAGCCAGCAGTTGGCTACTGACGGCCGTGTTGAAGAAGGACGGGACTCAGGTGGACGGGCAGGGCTGGGGCTGGGTGGGGGAAAGAGAGAGGAGTCCCGGTGCGTGTGGGTCTCCCCATTTATTTGAGCTGCTGTAGCAAACTACCAGAGACTGGGTAGCTTATACGGGACAGGAATGTATTTCTCACAGTTCTGGAAGCTGGGAGTCCAAGGTCAAGGCACCAGCATGGTCATGTCAGGTTCTCGCCTGGGCCCCTTTCCTGGCTCATCGGTGACACCTTCTCGCCGCGTGCTTGCATGGTGGAAGGGCCAGGGGGTCCCTCTGGGGCCTCTTTTATAAGGGCACTAATCCCATTCAGGAGGCTCCACCTTCCCGAGCTAATCACCTCCCAAAGGCCCCGCCTCCCAGTACCGTGGTCTCTGGGGGTTAGGATTTCAGTGTATGAACTGGGGAGCTGGGGCCCGCAGACGTTCAGAGTGTAGCGCGGACATGAGAGAGGAGCTCTCTCGAAGGCCCCTCAGGGCAATGGGGCTGGAGGCATGGGAGAGACGGTCAGTGAGCAGGTGGGAGATCAGAAAGGGCCTGGCAGCCAGCCAGTGATGCCCTTGAAGGATCAGGTGACCCTTCAGAGAGTTCTCCCCCTAGCACTCTGGGGAACAGATGGGAGTGGGGGGCTCTGGCTTTCCTTTACGGAAGCCGTCGGGTGTCCCAGGGCCTGGAACCTGGGCTCTGTCTCCTGAGGACCCGGCAGAGCCAGAGCCATCGGTCGGGCCACCTGGGGGCCTGGCAGTGACCTCCGCCTTCCTGTGTCTCACAGATGCTACATCACCCTCACCCAGTCTCTGCACCTGACCATGAGTGGAGCCCCAGCAGGACCCGCAGGCACAGGCAAGACGGAGACCACCAAAGACCTGGGCCGAGCACTGGGCATCATGGTGTATGTGTTCAACTGCTCAGAGCAGATGGACTACAAGGTGCGCCTCGGCTGGGGTTGGGGGAGGGGGAGACTAGGAGCTGGGTGGCCGCCCACATTGGGGTCCAGGTCTGTTCGTGCCACCCTGGCCCAGCTCAGAGGTCCAGGCACGGAGGTGACTCCTGGCTCCATCCCAGGAGACCTGGCGATCTCTGATTCCTGGAGATCGGTCACCTCCCGGTAAGCCAATGGGCTTCATTTTGAGGTCTGTTGGCACCCGTACAGCGAAGAGGCTGAGCATCTATCCCAAGGCCTACATTCGCTGTTTGACCTAGAACCACGGAAAGGCTCACAAGTGGCTCCCATGAAATCTTCACATGGAAGTCAAATGCATGCTTCTCTGGAAAAGTGGGCCTTTCCCCAGTATTTCTACAAGGGCAAAATACTTTTTTTTACAAGGGCAGGTGTGATTTCTGAAGGCAGACCAGATTAACTTTCATTTATAACAAGCGATACCCACATATGTCAAGTGCAAGGCCAAAGCTCTTCACTCAGGGTCATCGTTTTTACTTTTTAAATGCATTCCAGGTTCTGTGTCATAGAGAAAAGCAAGAGAAACAAGAGGCCCATAGGTCCCTTCTTAGCTAGCAATATTCTGCTAGATGTCATATAGATTTTTTTTTTTTTGAGTGTAATAAGATTGTCTCACTTCCTCATTATTTTTATTTTGTTTTATTGTATTATTTTGGTTAACTATCCCTTTTGAAACAGGATGGCTCATATATAAATTTAGGGTCGGGGGGGAAGTAAACCCTTATAGCATTAAGTAGATATAAATATTTATATGTATAAATCATCATAGGTTGGGTACAAAATAAGTTTAAGAATAACTTTAGAGACTCTGAGCTAACATACAGAACTCTAAATGAGATTCATCTGCTGTAAGTTTAATAATTTCTTTTGTACAGAAAATTTTGCTGTGCAAAAAGTTGCAAAGACCTAGAGCACGATGTTTGCTCCCAGCAAGCAAACAAAATGAGGATCCAGATGTCCTCCCCATATTCTGCACAAGTTACATTTTATCATGGTTGCTTTTATTGATGAACATATTAAAGTAGTATTTCTCTAAAAAACAGAAAATAGGGCACCTTGTGGCTCAGTCAGTTAAGCATGACTCTTGCTTTCAGTTCAGGTCATGATCTCAGGGTCGTGGGATCAGGCCACAAGTTGGGCTCCATGGTGGGTGTAGAGCCTGCTTAAGGTTCTCTCTCTCCCTCCCCCTCTGCCCCCTCCTTGTGGGCATGTGCACACACGTGTGTGCTCTCTCTCAAAAAAAGTTTTTCTTAAAGTAATATTTCTCTTTAAGTCAGGCTAAAAGAAGAAAGTGTTCTTTTTTTTTTTTCCCTATGAACTCAACCTTTAAGAATTAAGTTTCTAGATTCTTCTATAGTTGAGCAAAGGCAGCCTTGCTGAGTAAGTATATTCTCCCAGAAGGACATTCCAGAGGACATGCTCATTTAGATGTAGAAGACGTGGCATATCGATTGAAAAAAATCAGCAGGATTTCTTCAGATTGATGAGTGGCATGCAAACAGGAATCAATGAGTTGGCCCCATGGCGAGGGGGTCACCAAGGCTATCTTCTCCAGTTCTTTCAAAATTTACAACTGAATCCTGGTACCCCACCAATCCTTCTGAGGGTATAGGGTAAGAAGAGGGGTCTATCTGTAGTTTTTCTGGAGTGTGAAAAAGCTTTGGTTGAGTCTAGTGAAGACACAGCTCAGAACAAGAACTGTAGGGATAACTATAGGAAAACACACCAAAAGGATGGTGGTCTCTTCCTAGGCACCAAATAACCTATGTAACCAACATCCTCACTGAGCTGTTTGCAAACCTCCTCTTCCTTTTGTTGTCCAGCTGTTTAGAATTAGTTTCATCACAAAATCCTCTCCAGCAATCAAGTTAATTTATGGAGTATCACCATTGCTTAGCATGTGTGTGCATCATGAAAGGATGGATGCATGGGTGGATGAATGGATGGATAGATATAGGATACAGATAAATAGATGTAGGTAGATGGATAGATGACAGAGAAATGAGAGAGAGCAATGATATGATTGATAGATACAGAGACAGACAAAGTATAACCCAGTCTATATGGATAGACAGAGATATGACATAATTAGGGGAGTTACCAAGTAGCACATAGAGTGTGTGTTCTCCAGACTCTAATCCCTGGAATACTTCAGAGATGGGAAGAGCACAGAGTACACTGCTCGTGAACATCCTGGAGGATGTGAGACCCAAGGCTGTATAAGGTTTAGGTGAGTGCCAAACACAGTGTGCGCCATTTTAACACCGCCTGACCCATTAAAACGTCAGCTTCAAAGAATGACCAAGTTCCCTGTGCCTCATCGTCCTTCCCCTGCTCCTCGCTCTGACTTCTCCCCTGAGCTGTCCTCATAGGGCTCAGCTGGGATGAGGAGAGAATGGAGTGAGGGTCAGGAAGAGCTGTTTCACACTTTTCCAGGAGTCATTCTGATGGGTCATTCACGACACTCATGACAACCTGTGTCCGTATCCCCAGAGGACAAGTTAGCAATAAATATGGAGCAGTGGCCGAGTGCATGAGAGCAGACTGGAGGACAGATTATAGGAGATAGGAGTTCCACATGGAGGGAGGGACACAAAGCCATGAAGAGAACATGCCCCAGAAGTGGTGGCCGTCGGTAAGACCCTGTGGGCTTCAGGACTCAAGCGGGAGCATGATGAAAACAGATGGCATCTGAGGAAGACTCCTTGTGTAGCCAGACAAGTGGAGGCAGGAAGGGACTAGAAGGGGGAGGATTTTTGCTGAGAACGTTGCAGTTACTCACACCAGGGAGGGTGAACCGCCAGACACTGGCATAGTATAAATGGAAAAGAAAAAATGAGAGACTTTAATGAACAGTGATACCTGGTGGATATGGGAGGGGTGAGTGATGTGACGGGAAGGTAAAGAGGCAAGGTGAATTGTGGTCAGGGACCCTCACAATGCCTTCTGCCTCCGTAGGCATCAGGTAATGGGGCAGACACAGAACAGTGTGGAGACTTGGGGAAAAGGCTAAATCATGGCTCTCCTCTGTTAAGTCTGGTTGAAAAACCCATAAGCCTAGTTGCTTCCTCTGGAAGCCATAACAATTTCAGTGCTAAAGTGTTATGTCACGCCAGCAGTACTGTGCCCCTTGACCTCAATTCAGAGATGCTATTGCTGAAGCAGCAAATGGTTTTGAACCTGCAAGTGCCTGGGATTTTTTTGGACCTCTCTCTAGCATCAACACTATAGAACGTGCATCCCTTCCTGAGAATCCCACTCTCTTGGTCTCTGAAACATTATATTCCACAATAACCCTCTGATCCTGCTGTCTGGGTCTTCTTCTCTGATCCTCTTTAATAATTTCACATTTTATCTGGGTCCTGATGATTCCAGAATCTCACCCAAGAACTAGTCTTCCCAATTAAAAGGAAGGGCATTTGAATGCCCTCATGTTTGGTTAATACCCTTTTCTCAGACATTTCCTGCTGACCCCCATCTTCCTCCCAGCCAGCTTCCCCAGCCCATGCATGCTAAAGTTCTCATTTTTCCCTGTGGTCCAGTGTGGAAATCTTAGACACCCTGATTTTTCACATCCTTCATTCCTGCCATAGTTGCAGTCACTCACCAGTGTTGATCCGTCCTTCTGCAGGTCTTTCAAAGCTCCCAGATCATTGGCCTTATTCCAGAAACAGTGTCTTGTGCTGGGTGACACCACAATCAGACTAATATTACTTTCCTATTATTGTGGTGGCATGGCATCAAAAAATATGGTGATGGGGGGTCCCAGGCTGCACTCAGGCCCTCGGGGTAAAGTGTGGGGATGACCAGTATCCGCCTATGGCAGCTGACCCTTTTTTTGTCTTCCATGTCGGATTTCCACTTGATGAAAGGGATCCACAGCTTTAATAAGCTTTCAGAACCACTGTTCATCTGCGAAGACATGGACTTTTGATTCCCAAACTGCCACATAAGTAACTGTGACATTCAATAGGTTGCCAAATATAGTAGTGGAAATGTATCTATATAATATATATATATAATATACATATATATAGTAGATATTACTATATATGCATATCAGGTGTTATATATACCCACACACATACTCATGAATACAAAAAGAGTGATATCCACCTATAGGATGCAACGCCTGGGATTTACGTCCCCTCCACCATAGAGAGACCATCTATGGCTACTTGGTCCGGAATAGCCATGTCATGGTAGGGCTCCCATGACTTGTCATTATCTGACCTTCTCTTTTTGTGTCATTGTCTCTTTTCTCCCCTGGAATGCATACCCTATGAAGATTGTGGCTTTGTCTCCCTGTTCCCAGCTGATTCCTCATGACCTAGGAGATTCCGTGACCCATAGTATGTGCTCAGGAAGTGTTCATTGCACGAATGGAGGAATCCATTAATTCAGGGCGCTTAATGGAAACCTTTTCACAGGTTGGCTTATGGGATGTTAGATCGGGTCTCCTAAAATGTTGCTTTAATCTTGCTTTCCTCTGCTCCGAACCTCCTCGGACCTCCACGGTCCCATCTAATAATTCAAGGATTTCAAAACCATGACCTCCTTTTGTAATTCAACTTTCTAGCCCAAGCAACATCTTTATTTTTCCCTGGACATACCGTGATTTTGCTCATACTTTGCCCATAGTATTTACTGCTCCCAGAAAGCCCTTACCCACTTCCCTCCCACTGGACCTGCCCAGATGCTTATCAGCCAACATTCCCACTGTGCGTTCTGAAGATAGCTTGCAGTTCTGTGAGATACCAGCACCCCAGATCTTCTGACTTCCCTTCCTGCATTCTGTCCACTAGACAAATGTTCTCCAGCATGCATCCTGAGAAAACCAGGAGTCCCATGAGGAAAACAAAAAAAAAAAATCCTGGCCTTAAAACATTGACCAAATTTCATGGTGCAAGGACTTTTCAGTACTTCCCTTAAAATTCTAACGTTAAGTCGTACCTTAACAAAAGAGGGTTCTAGAAGGCGGTGTTTCCTACGTTCAGTCAACCCAAACACCTTCTCTCCAAGGAGCGTCACCCGGACTTGGCATCCCGTGAAACCAGCTTTGGGAAAGGTTGTCCTAATACTGTCCGAAATTCAGCTCTTTGGCCACCCTGATCGATAGCGGACGCTTTGATTCACTCCCGTCTCCGAAGACCGTAACAGCTGTGTCTTTTACTGTGTCCACTGAGACCACGGCTGTGAAAGCAGGTGATTTAAAGCAGGTGATTTACCTGCTTTGTCTGTATGCCTTCTCTCCACAGCCTTACTGGAAGCACTTAGAGGGACCGAGCCCCCTGTGTCTAGAGCGCGAGCTATGCACAGGGCTGATGGTCAGCAGACACTCATCACAGAAGCGAATGGGACTTGTCCACTTTCCCGGTGCTTTCGTGATGTCACCTTGCCAACGGCCTTGAGAGTGTCCCCCCGTAACCTCCCCCCTTTGTGACTCCACGGTTTACTGCTTCACACCGAACGCCGAGATGGTTCGCATTTTCAGGACAGATATGCCATCTTCCCTTTGAAATTCTTTTCTTGCTCTCATTTGAAAAAATATTTACCTGTCGTGCACTTTCTACGGATCTTATCACTTTCCCCATCCATCTCCAGCCTCCTAGCTCTCTGGGAGGCCTGGGAGCTTGGGCCCGGATCTAAAGATACAGACATAAACTTTTTTTTATCAGTGCATGCCAAAGGCTGAGTGGAAGGCTTTTGTTGTGGTTGTTTTGTCTGTATGGTGCAAAAAAACAAAAACTCATTTCCTGGGATTTTGAAAGCTACAGAATCAACAATAACGCAAACCCGATGACATCTTAAAAGGATTTTGTTCCAAGCCTCTTGACAATGTTCTGTTTGAGCCCGAGACTTATGTTGGCACCCATGGCCATCAAGAATGTAATTGCCCTTGAAATTTTAATAGGAGTTTTTCAAATCAGCGATCTAAAGATCTTCCCAGATCTTTTAAGAGATCTGAAAGTATCTCTCGCAAACAGCGTGGGAACCGACTTAGATGCGTGATGATGGGCCCAGCACTGAGACTAATTTAATCTTCGTACGTTTCATTGCAGTCTTGCGGCAATATCTACAAAGGCCTCGCTCAGACCGGCGCCTGGGGCTGTTTCGATGAGTTTAACCGAATCTCAGTGGAGGTCCTGTCGGTGGTGGCCGTGCAGGTATGGGGCCAGAAGTTGATGGGTGCCCCGTGGACTTCTTGTCAAGTGCTGTGGAAGTCTACATCCTCTTGCTGTCAAGCCCTGCTCATCCACTTCTGTGACCCCTTCCCTACTTGGACTCTGTGCCTGCCCACCCCCACCCTCTAAAATTGGCCCTGGAGCGAGGATATGGGCATCTTGTGAGTCCCTACCAAGGGGAATCCATTTACCAGCCATGGGATTCCCATTTCCTCCTCTGTGACAGGTCCCACCTGCTTTCCTGGGGGCGAAGAGAGGCTCAGTTGGATGAGAGGGCCCAGCTCTTGGAAAGGCCCTGGACAAGGAAGTGTCTTCCTTGTAACTAAGTCTGGGAAAGTTGCCCTACCTCCCTTGGTCCAGTTCCCCACATTGTGTATAAAGCGAGGCTCACAGGGTGCATGTTGCTGAAGGAAGGAAGTCATGTTTGGGTCACATCTACAGTGGCCACTTGTCTTTCAACTCATCCGGAAAGTGTCTCCCCCATGAAACACCTACAGCACAGTGAGTGCTATGCTCAGAACTAGGGGGAAGGGCCCCCGGTTGAATAGGACATGACCCCTAACTTCACAAATGAGCTTTAGTTCTTGAGATGGGCATGAGCACTCTTCAGCGCTCTAGGAGTGATGTGATTCCAGACTCACGGGATGGGGCGAGACTGCTAAATGCGCCATCTTGAAACCAGGCCTTAAAAAATAATGGAGATGATTTGGATTAGGGCAAGGGCCTTTACCAACAGAGGAAGCGAGCAGAGAGAGGGAGGGGGAGGAAAAGCGAGACAGCCTCTGTTGAAACTCCTCTGTACCAGCTACTTCTTACGTATCATCACTTACGTCATAGGTACACGCTGGGGCGAGAAACCAAACACCAGCTGAGAAAAGTAATCTGTCTAAGGACACATTGTCAGCAAGTGGCCAGGGTAGGACTTGAACCCAGTGCCCTGCCCATACCGATGGGGTGCAGGTCTAGACACAGGTATCCAGTACACGAGGAATAAAATGCTAGAGAAGAACATGAGGCAGTAGGGGTGGGTTCGAGACAGCAGATGGGCTCAGATGCCATGGTGTGCACTGAGCCGCCTTCAGTGGGCAGCAGGGAGCCTCCAGAGGCTTCTGGAAGGGCAGTTGCTCTCTGCTCAGCAGTAGTTTTAAGGGAGGGCTGAGCAGCAGGAAAATCAGTGGCCACAGTGAAGTCGACGGTCTCTCGTGAGGGTCCCGATTGGAGCCCCGTCCTCAGTGGGAGCCCCCTGGCCGTCCCCCCCAAAGCCCCCCATTGCCCCCCACAGCCTTTGCCAGCACCTGTCCTGTCTTGCTTCCAGTAAACTGGGTGCCCCTCCTTCCCGCCAGGGAGTTTGTGGCTTCAGGGCCCCCCGGTGCGACCAGCTTCACAAGGGGGTATAAGGGTCTACGCGGTGAAGGAAGCGTGTGGTGATGGCGCTCGGGACACTGGCATGACTGGCCTCCCAGTTTGTGCCTGGGTTCCGTACAGCCCAACCACGTAACTTTCCTCCTGTCTTTTGCCTTTATTTCCAGAGCAGTATGTATGCAGGGCAGAAAAAGAAAAACAGAGCTAGGAAGGACTCTTTGGTCCCCTCAGGCCTCAGTTTAATTCCTTCAGTGCCAATGAGTGGAATTGGGGGGTCGGGTGGGAACGAGGCAAAAGCTCAGCTTGACTGACACGTTTCTGGAGACAAGGGCAGCGGAAGGTCTGCTGCAGACATTGGGTGGTCCAAGGTGGGGGAGCTGGCGGAAGCAGTGTCCTCCCGCTCCCACTGGCCTGTGTGTTCTGACAGGACACCCTTCCCCCCACCCCCAGCATGCTGTCCCCATGCCACAGGCTGTCCCCATCCACAAAGGCTGGAACAACATTGGAGCTCACACCCTCCGCTGATTCCATGGCTTACCTTCATCTCCAGGTGGCGCTGGGAGCCCCAAGCTGTCGGGGGGCTCCACAGGGTCCCTGTACCTCACCCTACCCCCAAGGTAGTCAGGCTTCCCATCTCTTGCATTGGCCAGCCAGCTGGTGCCGCCATTCAGGGGTTCTTGTCCGGACTGTCTCTTGGTGAGGCTCCACAAGTTGCAAAACTGTGGAGCTCTTCTCTTGACCCCGGCGATGCATGGTTTTCCCTTGCCCTCGGATTGTTGGACTCAGGAGGAGTTGGGGGCAGCAGAAAGCCAAATAGCCAGCTGGAATGCTCCCTTGGACTGAGAACCCTCAACCAGCCTGGTCCACGGGTGCTGACTGTGTGCTTTTCAGTACTGTCACATCGGTGGCTCAAAATCAGGTGTGGCGGGAGTACTTTCACAATGGAAACTGGCAAACCCTACAAATCAGGGGCATTTTTGTTCTCCTGGTGAGCTGGGTCTTCAGCATTTACCAGCACACCTCTGCCTTGGCCGAATAGGTCAGAGCTGCCCGATTTTTTAAGTTCTAAAGAGAAGCTGAAGTTCTAGATTTTTATTTAAAGAAAATATTCCAGGTTTCTGAAAGTTGACAACTTTCAATTAAAAAAAAAAAAGGAAAACATGCCTGAGCTGGACCAAAGAACTTCATTCACCTCGGTGTGGTCGCTTCGGAGCTCAGAAGGGCCAGGAGTAATGCCCCTTTCAGCTCTGTGTGAATTTGGGGATAGAGGGTGTGGAGGAACACAAATAAAACAGAGCTTTTTCTGAGTACCAATTCTGGCGACCCGGACGGTTCTAAGCATTGGGAGAGAAGCTTAAGCTCTTCACGGCCGTGAATGTTGGGATTGGTAACCATGATTATACGACGTACCTGGGGTTTTTCTCCTTCCTCTACTGCAGACATCTGGTGGCTCATGGATCACCCATCTTTTTTACTCCCTTGCCCCCCATCCTCGGTTAGTTCTACCTACCACAATGTCCACTCTCTCATCTCTGTTGGTAGGGGTTTCTGCATCCTCTCTTCTGGCTGCTGGCCCCCGACTGCGAAGAGCCTTTCTCATCCTCACCAGGCAGGTTGCATTGAGGTGACTGCCCTCCCTGAAATTCAGGATCACTTAGTGTGGCTAGTTATCCCCATGGTGTCCAGTGCAATGGGGTTGCCAAAGGGCCATCTCACTGTGTCCCTCCAAGGAGCCCTGGGGAGGAGTCAACAGTGAGAAGCAGTGAGAGCCAGACCAGGGTCAGTGTAGAGCTCATCTTGGGCTCCAGAGATTGTGGGAGCAGTCCCACATGCAATTGGGATCTTAAACAGCTTCTTGTAGGGTAGGGTACACCAGGCAAGGAGGTGGGCAAGTGCTTATGTGTGTAGGTCATGTCTGAAACCACCCACGTCAGTGTTCAACTCCGGTTCTGCCACCTACCAGCTGGGTGACTTTGGGCAAGTCCATGTCTCAAGTCCCACATCTGTAAAGAGGGTGAATAATAGTACCTACTAGATGCAATTGTAATAATTATTAAAAGAGTTAATATATGTAAAGCACTTAAAGCTCTACAGATAAGAGGCATGTGACAAGCATTAGTCTCTGTGGTACTGCTGATGGTGGTAATGGTGTTGATGATAGTGATGACCATGATGATGGTGGTGATGATGGTGATGACCATGATGATGGTGGTGGTGATGATGGTGTTGATGATGGTGCTGACCATGATGACGGTGGTGGTGATGATGGTGTTGATGATGGTGCTGACCATGATGACGGTGGTGGTGATGATGGTGTTGATGATGGTGCTGACCATGATGACGGTGGTGGTGATGATGGTGTTGATGATGGTGACGACCATGATGATGGCGGTGGTGATGATGGTGTTAATCATGGTGGTGACCATGATCATGGTGGTGGTGTTATTGATGACGGTGATGATATTGGTGGTGATGATGCTCATGAAGCTGATGATCATGGTGATGATGGTTGTCGTGGTGATGATGATGATAGTGTGAAAATAGTGGTGATAAGATGATGGTGATGGTGTTGGCCATGATGATGATGGTGACCATAATGATGGTGGTGGTGGTGGTGACAGTGGTACTGATGGCGGGGATGACTATGATGATGATGCTGGTGGTGATTACTGTCATTGTTACCTGAGCACTGCAGGCCACAGGTTGAAGGGCAGTAGAAGGCCGGGAGACATGGGGCAGGGAAGAAGGGCCCACACCCAGGTCTCACCAGCTTTCTCAACACCCTCCACTCCTTCTCAGCTCTCAACACCCTCCACTCCTTCTCAGCTGGCCCAACTTCAGACTGTCTTCCCAAACATAGTGCCCTAAGTGATGAGGCAACACTCACCAGCCATTTTCCCCAGCGCATAATAGATAGACACTGTGAATTCGCCTTATTTGGAAATGGCCCAACAGGATGTCCTAGTAGGTTCTCCAGGGGCTCCTTTATTGCTTCTGCAATTGAATAAGTTCAACCCAAAATCCCCTGATGCTTTCACACTCCAGTCTTGGAACACACCTGTAGGAGAGACATTCTCAAGAAAGTGGTCTGCCAGCAGCCAGGGCAGACTCTGAGCCCATCCCATTTAAAATCCTACATCCGTCCAAGGAGAAAATTGCACTTAATTATTCCCACAGCAATCCAGGCTGGCGCGTTGGTTCAGAAGCCCCACCAGCTGTGACGGCTCCCCCCTTCCTCCCCTCCCCCCTTCTCCGTCTCCTCCTCTGGCTCCTTGCCTGTCTGGGCTGCTCTTCCCAGTAACTTCTCCGAAAGTGCGTGTGCTCCCGTGTTCTTGGAGGTGGGTATTTTCATGTCTCTGTCAGACTGGTCAAGCAGAATTGCATATGCAATTGGGAAAAAGTGCGGCAATTGCGAGAGCAATTACTCTGCTATTTTAAAGATGTATAAAATACTACTCCCCCCACCCCCCAGAATTTTGCCAGTACCATTGCAATCAGCTTGCTAGGACCTTGGGTCCAGAGACGCGTGTCAGCAGGACACACTCCAGCCCCCTCTCCCTCCAGCCCCCTGTCCCCCTCCACCCTCCGTGGCCAGGCATTTCTGCCACGTCCCTTCCTTCCCCACGTACAGGTGTGCTGGGGCTGAGACAGGAAGCAGCGAGAAGCAACAGATCAGTTAGCAAGGCCTTGGGAGGTCACCACAGCAGCGTCCCAAGGACTCAGGGCACCGGACACATGCCTGAGTCTCAGAACCAAGGGAGCTTCCCACGTATCACCCTTTACAGAGGAGCTGAAGGTCTAAGGTGGAAATGCGGAATTTTTTTTTTTTTTTTTTTTTTTAATGTACAAAGCACTTCCTGCAAACTCCAGTCTGCTTTTGCAGAGAGAAGCGTGAAGCGAGCCAGGCAGGATTTTAGCAACACATGACATTTGGGGGCAAGGTCTGGACCCTGAAGTGGGCCACGTCCCTAGACCCTCGAGGGGCTCGGAGGAAAAAGCTGAGACAACTCGGGCAGCTCCGAGCTAGCCGATGACCTCCTTGACACCTTGCACCTGCAGAAAAGGGGGTGGGACCGTTAGCCTTCATGAGTGTCTGGTACAAGGCTCCAGCCTGGGTCGGAGGGTGTCAGAGTGGAACCCTCGGTGATCCCCACCAGGTTTCTGCACCTCGGTGTTGTAGGAGGGAAGGGGGAGTCACGGTGAGCAGCAGAAAGGGCCCCAGGCTCTAGCCTCTGCCCAAGGGTATGGGGCAGTCGGTAAATGGCAATTAAACTCACTTCCCCACCCCATAAGATGGTGAGTGTCTGGCACATTTGGCAGCTAGGAGGACTGGGGCTGCCAGAGAGAGCCCGTTCTTTACCACCCACTTAAGCTGCGGGGCGATGGGGAGGCGGGAGGTGCTGGGCAGGGCTGTGCCGTGAGCCCCCATGTGCAGGGCACCGGAGACCACCTCTCCCCCAGCGGCATGGCCATTTCATGTGCACAAGAGAGGTTTCAGTCTCAGACTGACTGCCATGAGCTCAAATGCGTTTGGTCTCGAGAGCTTCACTGTGGGAAAGGAGCGGGATCTTAACTGTAGACCCGCCCCACGTTCTGGTGACTTCTGCCCACCCAGGCACTGGAGAGAACCTTGCTCTGCGGTAGATGGTCCAGCTGCTTCCTGTCTTCCTCTTCTGCTTTGGCTCTTGCTGTCTGTCTGTCTCTCCCTCTCGTAAATGTTCCGACTGTGGCTCTCTTTCTGTTTGTTTCTGTCCCCTCTGGAGCCCAGCCTCCCCAGAATGCTTGGCTCTTCTAAACACCCTGACCACGGCTTTGCTTTCAGGAGCCCCGAGAAGCTGGAGATACTCGGAGACATTCCGGGGCCCGGCCCAAGAAGCGCGCCCCTCTTGTCTTCCCTCCTGTCGTGGATCATTTTTGCACACGCTTTTCCAAAGCGCCGTGTGTGAAAACGGTGATTCCGTTTCTGTCTCTCCTCCCACTACAGCAAGAGTGATCTCAAACGTGGGGCTGACCAGGTCAGGCTTCAGCTTCGGTCCCCACACTTAAGAACAAGTCTGATCTCTTGAGAAAGGCACTCCGAGCCCTCGGGGATGTGGCTCCAGCCTTGCTTTGCCACCTCCAGGGCACTCGATCCCTGAAGAGGTGGGCGCTGTGTTCAGGCTGTCTATTCTAGAGAGTCTGAGGAGGTCAGCCAGGCTGAGGACCACATCGACAATTTCCACAGCAGCTGCTGTTCTTAAGCATTTTCTATATGTTAAGCTCTTTTTTTTTTAATTTTTATTTTTTTTTAAAGATTTTATTTATTTATTTGACAGAAAGAGATCACAAGTAGGCAGAGAAGCAGGCAGGGGGCAGGGGGCGGGGGGAAGCAGGCTCCCCGCTGAGCAGAGAGCCCAATGCGGGGCTTGATCCCAGGACCCTGAGATCATGACCTGAGCTGAAGGCAGAGGCTTTAACCCACTGAGCCACCCAGGCGCCCCTTAAATTTTTATATTAACATATAATGTATTATGTGTTTCAGGGATGCAGGTCTGTGATTCATCAGTCTTACACAATTCACAGCACTCGCCATAGCACATACCCTCCCCAATGTCCATCACCCAGCCGCCCCGTCCCCCCACCCCCCTTCCCTCCAGCAACCCTCAGTTTGTTTCCTGAGATTAAGAGTCTCTTACGATTTGGCTCCCTCTCTGGTTTGGTCATTTCATTTTTCCTTCCCTTCCCCATGATCCTCTGTCTTGTTCTCTAATTCCTCATATCAGTGAGATCATATGATAATTGTCTTTCTCTGATGAACTTATTTCACTTAGCATAATAGCCTCTAACTCCATCCACATCACCGCAAGTGGAAGATTTTGTTGATGGCTGAGTAATGTTCCATTGTATGTACCTATACACCACATCTTCTTTATCCATTCATCTGTTGATGGACATCCAGGCTCTGTCCATACTTCGGCTCTGTGGGCATAGCTTGTATGTTAAGCTCTTTGCAGGCTTGATTTCATTTAATCCTCAGCACAAGCCCAGGGGGTAGATCCTAGTGTTCCCTCCGTCATGCAGGGGCCAGACTTGCCCGGATTCAAATCCAGAACATGACCACTTACTAGCAATGCGAGGTCAGGCAAACTACCCCACTGCCTCATGCTTTGGGTTCATCATGGAGAAATGGGTTCGAAGGACCTTGGTGGAGAGCAAATGAATTAATATGCAAGAAGCCCTCGGAACCGTGGCCGGTGAGTGGGGTCAGACACCTGCTCGATATTCTCTCTCGACCCCTTAGCTCCTTAGCCAGGACGGATGTGGGCGACCTGATTTCTTTTGGACAGGTACGTTCAGTGGACGGTCCGGGGTGCAGCCACTGCGTCTGTCCTTCAGTGGGAGGGGCCCCGGAGCAGGTGTCCACGCCGGGCGTGACCACGCCCCCCCCCCCCCCAGCCTTAGCTAGCACCCGGCCCCCCGAACACGGCGCAGACCTTTTCTGTCGATTTGTTCACCAGGTCAAAAGCATTCAAGATGCAATCCGAGACAAGAAGCAACGGTTCAACTTCCTTGGGGAGGAGATCAGCCTGGATCCTTCTGTGGGCATCTTCATCACCATGAACCCGGGCTACGCCGGCCGCACGGAGCTGCCGGAGAACCTCAAGGCTCTCTTCAGGTGAGCGTGCGCCCTGCCCCGCGCAGGGGCCCAACAGAGAAGCGGCTTCTGTTTTCTTCCACTGAGAATGGTTGCCATATATCTTAGAAGAAACTCGGAGCGCATAAAAAAGTAGAGCTTATAAAACCACCTTTCCTGTTATCACCGGTAAAATCATTTCTTGCTGAATTCTATTCTGTTCTCCTTTCTATGGGTATTTTGAAGTCCTGCATTTGTGGTCGACACACAGTTTCCTATTGTTTTGTTTTTTTTTTTCCACTTTGTACTCTATCATAATCCTACCATAAATCATCTCTTCTGTTAGATATTCTTAAGAATTAACCTCATTTCATGGCTACATTTTAACCTACCAAGTACATGGCTCATGGTGTAATTAAGTATCCCCCATAATTAAATATTAAGACAGTTTCTAACATTTAAAAATTTAAAAGGAATGTATACATAGTGCTGTAATATATATCTTTGTACATAAGTCCTTTTTTCTGTATGTGTGATTATTTTCTTTGGCTAGCTTCCCAGCAGCAGAATCACTGAGTTAAAAGGGAAGTGTGTTTTTTAAGGCTTTTTTTTTTTTTTTTTTTTTTTTTTTTTTTTGACAGGGAGAGAGAGATCACAAGTAGGCAGAGAGGCAGGCAGAGAGAGAGGGGGAAGCAGGCTCCCCGCCAAGCAGAGAGCCCAATGTGGGGCTTGATCCCAGGACCCTGAGATCATGACCTGAGTCAAAGGCAGAGGCTTTAACCCACTGAGCCACCCAGGTGCCCCTTTAAGGCTCTTGATACACACCGACAGATTGCTTTCAAACAAGAGCAGTGCCGAACCACACTCCTGATAGTGAGGCACAAGAACCCTCCCCTCCTTATATTTCACCCTGGCCACTGGTGGACACTGCCATGCTTTTAAATCTTTATCATGGTCAGAAAATGCAAACACATTTTCTAGAAGGGCCTGGAGTCTTTGTTCTTTGTCTTAGGGCAAAGACGTCAGCCCAACCACAGAAGATGCCTTGTGGCTTCTGATTCTCTGCCTGCTGGACCATTACCTAAGCCAGAGAGGCTCTGGGAGCCATGACACAGAGGTCGCCTTCATCTGGGAACCCAGAGCCCCCACGCTGTTGGGGACGTGGACCACTGGAGACCCCTTTCCCCCCCTTCACTCTCTCACTCAATCTGGTCCCTGTGCACTCCAGTGGTGGCAGATCCCTGTGTCACGGGAGCAGTGTGGGCATCCCCACCCCCCTCCAGGCCAGTGCCCACCGTAACCAAGAGCTTGTTGAAATTTCACCAGGCTGCCCAACGTGGTGGCTGTTTGTTTGCACAAAGTTTTTTTTTTTTAAAGATTTTATTTGACAGAAACAGCGAGAGAGGGAACACAGCCAGAGGGAGTGGTAGCGGGAGAAGCAGGCTTCCTGCCGAGCAGAGAGCCCGATGAGGGGCTCGATCCCAGGACCCCAGGATCATGACCTGGGCCGAAGGCAGACGCTTAACGACTAAGCCACCCAGGCGCCCCCTGCACAAAGTGTTTCTTAAGTGAGCCTTGTGTCCACAAGCAATACCAGAGGTAGCTTATCACCCTGATCAGAACTACTCTTTACATTTTCCCCCCTAAATGCGAAGGGAACATTTTTGCCAGAAAATTGGGAGGGGGCGGAGAAAAATATGCGTAAAAACAATAAATACAAACATCTACTTTTATACTTCGTTTTCACGAAAGCCCTATCTGTGAGCTGCATAGTTCTAGTATCGCCCTCAAACAGGGTCAGCAAATTGCCCAGGACAGGAACCATGGTCACTAGGGTTAGCTAGGAGCCCAAGTAGCAAGTCACAGAACTGGGGTCCAGACCAGGACAGCCTGACTCCAGAACCCTTGCTCTCCCCATCTGAAAACTGTCATCCAGAGATAGTTGTACCCCTTTGGCACCCTCCCTTCTAATATCTGGTGGGCAGAGTATTTCTTTTTCAAACTTAGAATAAGACCCTATCTAAGTGAGGATCCTGCCTTTGTTAATTAATATTTTCCCATGTCATTAAATAGTTGTCCTCGTCTAGCATTATTTTCCATGGCCTTCTTGCATTCTGTTGTGTGGTGTGCGTACTTGACCGTATTTCAGGCTGCAAAGACACCAAGAGTTTATTTGGGAACAGCAGAGAATTGCAACTCCGGACAAGCAAGTCCAACATAACAAAGGACAGGGACAGTATCTTAGGGAAGGAGGGAAAGGAGGAGGAGGAAGCTGGGAAGGTTGTTTTGAATGAAAGCCCATTGGAGAGAAGGAGGAGGTCAGGATAATGATGGTTTCTTACTGGGTGAGTTGCAGGGGCAGTGGATTTTTCTTTTCTTTTTTTAAGAAAGCTCTACACCCATCCCCAAGGTCAATTCGAATACAGTGTAAAATAATTTAAAGGAAAAATGTTCTTGAATGATACGGTTTTTTGAAAATTTTATATCTGTCTAGGGAAAATGCAGCTAAACGTAAACAACCTTAGGCTCCTGTTATATACTTAATAAATTAATTTTTAAAATAAGTAATTTAAAAATCAAATGTTTCTATAGCTAACGGGGAAAAAAACACATTAAATCCTCATAGACAAAAATTCCCTTCTGTATTCCCGTATATGCCATTTCTTTAAAAAATTTATTTATTTATTTATTTGAGAGAGAGAGAACATGCCAGCAGGGGGAGGGGGTGAGGGAGAGAGAATCCCAAGCAGACTCTGCACAAAGCATGGAGCCTGATGTGGGGTTCAGTCTCATGATGCTGAGATCATGACCTGAGCCAAAACCAAGAGTCAGTCCCTTAACCAACTGAGCCACCGAGGCGCCCCTCATATGTGCATTTTTTGGCAAGATGGAGTTAATGGGTATTTACTTTAGACCTCAGCATTAGATATTCACATTTGTATAGATGTAAGCACAGAATAAGCCCCAGTTGTCTAGGCTTGGAGGAGACACATTTTGAAAATGAGGAATAGATTCTCACAGACCCCAGGAAAGACCCATTCCTCAACCTTAGCCCCTAACCTATTGTGGAAGTAACTAATCTGATCAATTACGGATTGCTAAAGCTTAAACCGACCTGTGCCCGCATAAGGGACAGTGGCCCCAAGTTACAAGAGGAGCTGTAGTCCCAACTCTGCCCCTGCCCGTTACCATCCTCCATCTCCTTGGACAAGGGAGATCCTTGGTCAACTCATCCCTGAATTGGGAATATCCAGTCAAAACCTTGCAAAGGGCTAAGTATTTCTATCCCAGATCCCTCTTGTCTGTGACCTCGGCCAATGTCGCTTGTCTCCCAAGCCCCCCTCCACCTGTGGGTGAGAGACCGTCTTGGCCCTCTGTCTCCCCATTCACAGGCCTTGTGCGATGGTGGTTCCAGACTTCGAGCTGATCTGCGAGATCATGCTGGTGGCCGAAGGGTTCATTGAAGCACGCTCATTAGCCAGAAAGTTCATCACCCTTTACCAGCTGTGCAAAGAGCTGCTCTCTAAACAGGTACTCTCTCTAGTTTGGCTGGACCACCAGTCCTGTGGGATCACCCAGCTCTGAACGGAGTCTGGGCCAGTGTAGGGGAGCCTTCTCACAGTCAGTTTTCCCTAAGAACAGTAAAAGCTCACACCACTTCTAGAGCAAAGCCTTGTGTTCATTTTCTTAGCCTAAGATTTAAAACAAAACAAAACAAAACAAAACAAAGCTTATTTGGCCCCCAAACTTTTTTTCCCCACAGTCCAGCATCCTTGGGCTGTTCCTGTTGAGTTTCCCCTCCGTTCAGGCCTCTTTTACCAGAGCATCTTTGCTGCCACAGCACGGGGACGCTCTGCCCCGTGAAATCTGTCCCAGGTGGATTTCTTTATGCTTTCCCGGGCTCCCTGCTCACTGCGTCATCTGCTGGTCCCCCACCACCACGGACTTGCAGGCCATCGGCGGACATCCACAAATCCACCCTGAACCTCTCTTTTGAGCTCTAAACCTATACCACAGCACCCCGAGAGGGAGAAAAGCTCCTCTCACTAGGCCTCTGAAGCCCGTCTTCCTGCCGGTCCCCACCCCAGCCTACTGCGTCCCATGCAACGCAAACCCTCCCTTACTGGCTAATTCTGGAACGCTGGGAGTCATCCTTGGCGTTTTTCTTTTCCCAACATTTTTCTTTTCCAGCTAACTGTGGATGAACGATTGCGGGTTCGTCCCTGTGGATCTCTCTAAAATCCATCTCATTTTTCCTACTACTTTATAATCTAAGCACGGCTGTCTTTCTATTTAAACTCTTGCAACTGCCTTTCTGCTAGTTGCTACTGGTAATTTTCCTGCACTGCTTTTCTCAGAGCATTCGAAGGCCTCCCCAGTGTAGAGCACATGAGCTCAGGCTCGGCCATTTCTGTAGGCTAACATGGCTTCCCCCGACCATCTCTGTGGGCTAATGTGGCTTCCCCCGACCATCTCTGTGGGCTAACGTGGCTTCCTCCTGACCGTCTCTGTGGGCTAATGTGGCTTCCTCCTGACCGTCTCTGTGGGCTAACGTGGCCTCCCCCGACCGTCTCTGTGGGCTAATGTGGCCTCCCCTGACTATCTCTGTGAGCTAACGTGTCTTCCTCCTGATCGTCTCTGTGAGCTAACGTGTCTTCCTCCTGATCGTCTCTGTGAGCTAACGTGTCTTCCCCCGACCGTCTCTGTGGGCTAATGTGGCCTCCCCTGACTATCTCTGTGAGCTAACGTGGCTTCCTCCTGACCGTCTCTGTGGGCTAATGTGGCCTCCCCCGACCGTCTCTGTGGGCTAACGTGGCCTCCCCCCGACCATCTCTGTGGGCTAATGTGGCTTCCCCTGACCGTCTCTGTGGGCTAACGTGGCTTCCCCTGACCGTCTCTGTGAGCTAATGTGGCCTCCCCTGACCGTCTCTGTGGGCTAATGTGGCCTCCCCCCGACCGTCTCTGTGGGCTAATGTGGCCTCCCCCGACCGTCTCTGTGGGCTAACGTGGCCTCCCCCGACCGTCTCTGTGGGCTAACGTGGCCTCCCCCGACCATCTCTGTGGGCTAACTTGGCTTCCCCTGTCTCTACGAGCTAACATGGCTTCCTCCTGGATGCCCTTCCACTCTCTGAATATGCGAGGAATAGCCAGATAGGTCGGGAAGTGGTTCTTTTTGCTTTCTCTAATCCCCGACCCCATGTATACCCAGACCCCTGGGTCTGCCTTGTTGTCAGTCACAGCTGGAAGAGTAGCTAATGCCAGACCGGGAGCTGGGATCTGTGACCACCACAATCTTCCGTGTCACTGGTCCTTTCCTGAGCCTCTGCCCTGGCCTCCAAAGTGACCTGCCTGTAACCTCATAGGCACTAGCACGGGCATAGGCTGTCTTGCCTCCTCCCAGCATGCCCACCTGACCTGCGCCATCTTCCCTCAGGATCACTATGACTGGGGTCTGCGGGCCATCAAGTCTGTGCTGGTGGTGGCTGGATCCCTGAAGCGAGGGGACCCCGGCCGCCCTGAGGACCAAGTGCTGATGCGCTCCTTGCGAGATTTCAACATCCCCAAGATCGTGACCGACGACATACCGGTGTTTATGGGCCTGATCGGGGACCTCTTTCCTGCCCTGGATGTCCCCCGGAGGAGAGATCTCAACTTCGAAGCGTTGGTTCGGAAGGCAGTGGTGGATCTGAAGCTCCAGGCTGAGGACAACTTTGTGCTCAAGGTACACCAGGGATTTCCCTCCCGAGACTTTTTTTTTTTTTGTCTCTTACTGCTTTTCTTAGATGATAGGTCATCCTTAATCCAAAGGGTTGCTTTACATGTACAAATATGTATCCACTGAGGCATAATTCCTTTCAAGAGCTCTTTGCCCACACTGTGGAAAGGGTGGTGAGGACGCAAGAGCAAGATGGCGCCCCTTCTGTCAGAAAGCTCACGATCCCACAGAGGACTGAGTGCCAGCCCATTCCACTCTCGCACATGTTCTTTTCCTATAAATTACTTCAGACGGGATTCGAGAGGACAGACGGTGGTAGAATATGGGAGCCAAGTTGGTTCTTTGACATGTTTCTGAGCTCATAAGCATTTTGAAGTGATCAAGGGCAAGCTTTCTCACAATTAGGAAAACCCGAGGGGGGTAGGCCGACTAATGCTGCCCCCCTCCCCTCACCCCGAGATGTCTGCCTCCCCGTCCCCACAATCTGTGCCATGTGATGTGGTAAGGGGAGATGAGGGTCGCTGACAGAATTAAATTTGCTAATCAGCTGACCTTGGGATGGAGGGATGGTCCTGGGTTACCTGGATGGCCATGCATAATCACAGTGGTCTTTATAAGTAAAAGAGGGAGGCAGGAGGGTGAGTGTCTGGGATCCCCATAGGAAAAACCTGCACCAGCCATCACTGGTGTTGAAGGTGGAGAAAGCAAACGCAGGCAGCCTCTAGACTCGGGAAAAGGCAAGGAAACAGGTTCTCTCACTGAGCCTCCAGAAGGGACTGGCAACCTCCAGAAGGGAATCAACACTCTGATTCATGCCCCGTGAGACCCATTTCAGACTTCCGAGCACCAAAACCATGAGAGAATGGCTCTGTGCTGTTTCAAGCCTCCACATCAGCAGTCGTTTGTTAGAGCGGCGACCGAAAATGAAGATGTTAAGTAGCCGGTATAGACTTTCAGGAAAAACCCTGAAACTTCAGGGAACGTATGGCAGGTTCCATGGCCTTCGGAACCGTGATGGTTTCTACTGTGTTCTGGGGGGGGCTCAGGGCGGTTGAAGACATTTCTCCTTGCATTAAGACAGTGGATGACTGAAGAAGGCTCCATCTAGAACAGATCTTTAACTGTGATTAAAATGGTCTCGATTAGAAGTGAGTATACCCATGACCTATGTCTTTGAAAAGAAAGCACACATTGGGGTGCTTGGCTGGCTCAGTCCACTGAGTGTGCGATCCTTGATCTCGGGGTCTTAAGTTCGAGCCCCACATCGGGCATTGAGATGACCTTTAAAACATCTTATAAAAGATAAAATAGGGCGCCCGCCCGGCTGGCTCCGTTGGAAGAACGCATGACTCTTGATCTTGAGGTTGTGAGTTTGAGCCTCATGTTGGCTGTGGAGATGACTAAGAAAAGTAAATAAACTTAGGAAGGAAAGAAAGGAAGGGAGATAGGTTAGTTTGCTGGTTGGGAAGGATGGAAAGGGGAGGAAGGTTGGTTCATTGGTTGGAGGAACAAACTACAAAGGATTGGCCAACGGGAGAGGAGGCAAGGAGCAAATGCTCTCGTGATTTAAGTGTGCTAGCTAGCATTTTTACTGGCATTAGGATGCATTGTTACATCTTTCAGGGTTTGGATACAGAGTTCCGTATTTTCTGAGTGGTCTGCCCTCATCCCATTTTTCCGGAAGTCGGTTATTTTTACTGAGCAACTTTGCAGACGCTAACACTCCAGATGCGTAAATGTTGCTACAGTAGAAGTGCGCACACACGAGTAACTGCACCTTGGAGCAGAATGTGACAGGTCCCACACAAGAGGATCCTGGGGTACAGGAACATGGATGGATTTTTTTTTTCCTGTGCAGTAATACCTTCGGGAACCCCATGACCACCACCATAGAGTTCACAAGTGCCTTTATATGACATATCCCACCCGACCCCCCCCCCCAACCCCTGAGGCCAATGGAGCAGATGAGGGACTTCCAGGAGGCATTTTGAGCATGCAATACAATACCATTGGTAGATGTTAAGCCCTGAGTCTAGGTAAATAGAATTGCAGATTGGCACCGGCCTCCAACTCTCCATCGCTGAGCTTCCATGTCATCGAAGAAAACGTGACCTGGTCCTTCCCAGCTGTGGTTGGTCTTACCTGCCCACCGTCCCCCCTCCCAAGTGCAGTGGATAGACTTTGTCATGGTAGAGATGGGCTTGAGGGCCTTCCCGGTGGAGGCGAAGGTTGGCGGAGGGCTGGATGGAGAAACACAGAGTTCGTACACCCAGCAACAGGAAACAGAAGGGCACAGGAGCAGAGTGAGCAGTAGGATTGGAAGGGTAATGTGGGACCACGATACGGAGGGGGGGGGCATTGAATGCCATACCCAGGGCTTTCCTCTTAAAGGCTCTGATCCTAAGAGGTGCTCCTTCCCTGGATTCCCTGGAGGGGAGTTAGGTCCGATGAGGCTCCTGATACACAGGCACGCGGCCTGATGGCTTGTGACCAGAGCAGTCCATGTCCTCCCCAGACGCTTTGGGAGTCTCCGGAGGCAACATGACCCAACCTCCCCCATTTTCTGCACTTTTTCCTTCTCAGAATCTTACTTTTCCTATCTATTGGTCAGTTGGCCCACCTGTCCTTTCTCTCTCCACCTTTTTCATGATTGCTTTCTGCTCCTCGGGCAAGGCAGATGCTCTCTGTGGAAGGCTCTTGGTACCGCCGGCGATTTCTACCCACTTCTCGTTCGTGCCATCCGCCTGACCTCCCGAAAGTCTGTTCATCAGAAACACCTAGCGAGGCTCTGCTTTGAGACAGCATACTGAGATCCTTAACCTTGATCATATGAATTCGTTATTTGAGAAAAAGGGATTAGAAATGTGGAACCTAGAAGGGGATAGTTCGGTTCCCGGAAAGAGGGTGAAAGCAGGTTGCTAGGGCCCACGGGGCAGGGGGGCCACAAGCCAGAATCCGCTCAGAAGGGCTTCAGGAGAGGAGGGTCCTGGAGTCAGTGCATCTGCCCAACCAAACCCTGGGGAGGCCCTGGGCTTGGAGTCACTAGCGAAGGCAGACAGGAGCGAAAAAGAGAACTGTAAAGAGCCGAGGGGGGAACATGAAATCAGTTTACCCTGTAATTTTTCCACCTGGTCCCCAGCTCCCCCTTCTAGTCCCAAATTCCCAAGAAAGTAGACCACGTAGAGCCAGGCACTTAACCCAGAACCAGGAAGAAGAGAGCCTAAAGTAACCTGATGAACTCTTTGGGGGGAGCTCTGACTGCTCTTAGAATACTGGTGTCTCCGTGTATGGCCAGTCCGTTCTCTCGGGGGCCCCTCAGCCGGGAGGCCAGTCACCTGCTGACTCCTCCACAAGCAGAAGAACAGAGGCCGAGATCTAACCAGCGGCTCCAGCTCTCGCTCTGGGAGGGCCTCCCTGAGCATATCCACCCACCCTCGTCTTCTAGAAAACGCAGTGCCACTCCTCACTTAGACTCGAGACTCCCCAGATCCTGGAGAAGGCCAACAGCCTGAGAGGCAAAGGCGGACCGACAGACACTCCCCACTACCTCCCTGCCCCCTCGCCCCCCTGCCCCACACGTGCACGCTTGCGCACACACACACACACAACACGCAAACCCACGCATGTGCACACAGCAGCTGACGCCAGTGTGAATAAGGAAGAGAGTGGAGTGTTTCGAAAGGTCTAACTAGTATCCTTTAAGAAAATTAAGAAAACGATGCCCAGAAAAAGGGAATGAAATGCTATAAAAAAAAGTAAGAACTATCACAGAATTGTAAAGAGCTCTTTGAAATGTATAGTTGTATCACTGATAACATAAAATTCGGTAAGAGCATTGGAAGGTAAAGTCAAGGAATTCCCCCAGGACAGAATTATGTATATGTGTGTACAGTAAAAAAAAAAAAATTTATATGTATTTGTTTTTATTCAATGCATGTTTTAGAAGGATAGGAATACTTATGTCTATATGTAGATATAAAATGTGTATATAGCAAATATATATATGATACAGAAAGAGACAAAGTGCAAAAGTCAAGATGACTTGTAGATTGATCTCTGTGCAACATGTTGCCAATGGGAATTTTAGAGAGAACTTTGTAGAACTGGAAAAACATGAGATTAGAGGGGCTCAGTCAGTACTGAACAGAGTGGATTCAAATAGATTTTTACAAAGACGTGTCACAATGGAATTTCAGAAGCCAAGGGTCAAGGGCAAACAGTAAGTTTCCTGGTTGAGTGATGGACTGAGGAGGTAGGCACAGGGGACCCAAGGTAGAAGTGAGGTTCGGGACGAAGTGAGCTTCTCATCAGTAGTCCTGGGTACCAGAAGACAAGGGGACCATTCCTTCAGAGTTCGGAGGGAAGTGGCTTCACATCCAATTCTATGCCAACTAAGTTGTCATCCAAGATGTTATCCAAGAGTCCTGACTATTACTTCTTGTGCACCCCCTTTTTAATGTTTTATTTATTTTTAATCTTGGGGGGCTTTTTTTGCTGTTTTTTCTTGTTTTTATTTAAATTCCAGTTGACATACAATGTAATATTCATTTCAGGTGTACAAGATAATGATTCAGCACTTCCATATATCACCCTCTGCTCATCACAAGCACGCTCCTTAATCCCCATCACCTACATCCCCTGGTGACCATCTGGTCACCTCCCCTCTGGTGACCATCAGTTTACTCTCTAGGGTTAAGAGTCTGTTTCTTGGTTTAGTTCTCTTTTTTTTCACCTTTGCTTATTTGTTTTGCTTGTTAAATCCCACATATGAGGGAAACCCTATGGTGTTTGTCTTTCTCTGACTGACCTACTTCACTTAGCAGTATACTCTCTAGCTCCATCCATATCACTGCAAATGGCAAGATCTCATTCTTTTTATGGCTGAGTAATATTCCCTTGTATCTGTACACCACTTCTTTATCCATTCATCTATCAATGGACACTTGGGCTACTTCCATAATTTGGCTATTGTAAATAATGCTGCAGTAAACAGTGGGGGTTATGCACCCTTTTGAGTAAGTTACTCAAGAACATATTATGGAAAATTAAGAATGAAAAATGAAAATAATCAGGAATCAGGAAAAAAAAAATCCTAGCACCTTAGCTGTCAGCGGACCTAGAAAGCAGTGAATCCAAATCGGGGCAGGAAGTCCCTGGTCTCCAACAAAAGACCTCAAAAATGGATACATTCAAAACAAGAATAGATCAACAAGATGAAAGTTCTTAGGTGTTTTCATTAAACTTCTCAGTCACGGAGGCTGAGGCGTATGTCTTTTCTTTTAAGAAAGAAAAAAAGAAAGCAGTTAAGAACACCGAGAGAAAAAAGTCATGATCCAAATATTTTTCGTAAGCAAACATGACCTGGTACTGATCACCATATGGAGTATACGAAAAAAGTATCCATTTGACCTTGGGTTGATGCTGAGAACTTCCTCGGTCAAGTCATGACACTGGGCCCGTAGAGAATGCAATGTAGACCGGACAACAACTTGCTCCCACGGTGAAAAAATCTCTAGGATTTTTAGCTGTCAGAATGTAAGCCACGATCGGTCGTCAGCCCTTCCGATCACAGAAAATAGAAAAAGGTCTAAATCTAAGGCCAGAACAGAAGATAAATATTATCAAACATAGCCACCACGTACAGGAATAACATGTCTGGCGGAAGATAGGCGAAAGAAAGAAGGAAGGATGGGGATACTTCTGTATTGACCTCGCCAAAGATACTGTCAGAAGTGGATGGATTCATAATCGGCAGAGCGTGGAAATAGCTCCAGTTGATAAATGGATAAGCGACTTGTGAAACCTATACAGCGGACTTCCATTCAGCTATAAGGAGGGACCACGTACGGATGTGCACCTCAGCACAGCTGAGCCTTGAAAGATGATGAGTGAAAGAGACCATTCACAAAATGCCGCGTACTTGTATAAATCTGTTTACATGGGATGTCCGCAGGAGTCTAATTTAACAGAGACATTGCACGGGGCCGAGGTAGGAGTCGGGGGATGGGGAGGGGCTCCTCGTGGTATGGTTTTTCCTTCTGGAGTTGAAGAAAATGTTTTAATAGTGGTAATGATTGGGCAGTTCTGTGAATAGGCTCAAGACCGTTGGGATCGGACACTTTCACTTTCAAAAGGTGCATTTTATGGTACTGCGTTCTATCTCAATAATGCTATTGAAATGAATGAAAAGAAGTTGATGGAACTAGAAAGTGA
>CM053619.1:3110263-3143152 GCA_028646535.1 Procyon lotor
AACTCTTTTTAAAAGCCTGAGAGAAAGCCTCCCCCCAGGCATGCCGGGCCCTGGAGCACTCGGAGCCTTAGGCAGCGATGCTCACACACGGGGAGAGGACGAGGGAGAAAGCTTTCAGCAGCAGGGAAGGCCCAAGACCCCAACTCCAGCCTCATTCAAGCCAAACACCAGAAATAGTGCCCTAAGTAGAAAAATGGGAAGCCGGCCAAAATATTCGCATCAGGAACGGCGGTGGTGCTGCTGTTCATAAGGCTGTTGTTCAAGCCAAGGAGAGAATCCATTGGCAGCCCATACCCGAGTCGGAGCTCCAGAAGCAAGAGGAGGTTCTCGCTGAATACTTTGCAGGGATCAGTGAAATGGTGATGTCTCAGCGCCGGCTCTCTGGGGACCGAGCACCCAAGTCCAACTCGCAGCACCTCCGTGTGCTTCTAGAAGCCGCCCTTTTCACGTTCTGTCTTTTCATAGATCAGAACAGTTGGTACTGGGCAGGGGGGCTTGGAGTGGGGAGCATCAGGCGAGGTGAACTACAGCCCAGACGCTTCTGCAGTAAACAGCTGGACCTCAGTGTCCTCAAGCACAAAGGGCAGGAAGGGGCCACAGGGCTGTCCATCATCCGCAGGTGATGGGGGTGTCCATAGGGGCCTCCTCGTGAGGGTCACTGCTGAAGACACCCGAGGAGCTGAAGCAAGAGAGCGCTGCTCGCTGACTCAGCAGGGGTGACCTTGGCTTTAAGGTCCAGTTACAGTGGAGGTGAGGTCAAGTGCCGGATCCCGGAGAGGGGATAGTGCTGGTACGGCCCACCCAGCGGCTGGGCTGCTTCCCCGACCCAGGAGCTCTACGGTGGGATTTGTTCTAGAAGTGGCCTCCGCCTCGGATTTTCCGTAGAAATCTAGAACCAGGTTTCTTATAGGAAGTTAAAAGTCTTGAAGGATTTTATCCAGGAGCTGAAAATGAGGGCTTTTCCCAGGTCCTCTTGATTGTAGCGGCCAATATGGAGAAGAGAGAGCACTCCCTTCATCTCAAGTCAGATCAAAAGAACAGCAAACAAATCCGTCCTTCTATTAGGGCTTGTTTCTGTTCTCCTTGGAAAGCAAAAGAATTTAAAAAGAAAAAAAAAACTAAAAAATAAATAAAAAAGCAAAAGCATTTAGTCCTCCTTACCCAGTAGGAGACAGAACGAGGAGTTCCATTTCCTGCGAATCCAGAATCACTACCACGCGCCCGGCTTCCCCATCTGTCCAGCCTTCAAATCCCGTCTTTGTCCTGCCCTCCAGGAGCACTGCCTAAATGCCCAATCCAGGGGCGCCCCTGGCTGCATCGGCTCAGGTCATGACCCTGGCGTCCTGGGATCAAGCCCTGCATCGGGCTCCCTGCTCGCCGGGCAGTCGGCTTCTCCCTCTCCCTTTGCCCTTCCCTCCACTCATGCTCCTGCTCTCTCTGAAATAAATAAAATCTTTAAAATAATAATAATAATATGCCCAATCGCATATGTGTTGGACACAGTGAGATCATTTGAGTCTCCTGGATGCCCAGTCCTATCCTGAGAGGCTTGTGATGTAATACGAATGAATGTAAATTATATGTCTCTACCTAGTCCTTCTGCCAGAAAAACCAGCATAACTTTGTCTCTGCTACTCCTACATTTTAGAAATTTTAGCTCTTGAAGGGACCCTAGAAGTCCTCTTTTCTAGGATGCTCATTCTACAGATGAGGGAGCTGAGGCTCTTCTCACCCTGCCCCCTGCCCCGTGTCCCCCGATGTCAACAGCCAGCATCTTGTTCCTTCTGTCCCTGGCCACCACTCTGGAATGGATGAGTCTCGGCCGTCTGGGAGGCTGGGGGTTCGTCTGTCTTCAGGAGTTCTTGGCCACGTTTTGCCCATCTTGGGGTCATGCCCCCCCCGCAGTGTTCTTACCCCCCTCTCCCAGCACCCCACAAGGACGCTCAGATGCACAATGTCAATTCTGTGGTCAAGCAGTGGCACACGCACCTGCTCAGGGCTGGCCCCCTGCGCCGCCGTGCCTCGTCAGGGCTGATCCTTGGGGAAGCAGCTCCCTTCCTGGAGAAGCTGCTCCTTCGGGCAAAGCATCTCACATTCCCCACGCCTTCCTCCTGCCTGAGACCAGGGCGGCGTGTGCAGGCTTCGGAAGCCCTGGAGAGCCTCGCCCCCTGACCCGCTCTGTGTTGGCAGCTCGTGGACTACCGGGCAGAGTTCAGCAAATGGTGGCTGACGGAGTTCAAGACGGTCAAGTTCCCGTCCCAGGGAACCATCTTTGACTACTACCTAGACCCGGCAACCAAGAAATTCGAGCCTTGGTCCAAGCTCATCCCCCAGTTTGAATTTGACCCCGAGATGCCCCTGCAGGTGAGTGTGGCCGAGTGGCCAAGGACGTGCAGTTGCTCCAAGGATCTTTAGTGGCTCCGGTGGTAACCCCTTTATCAGCAGCCGAGCGTCGCTTGCAGGAACTAGTCATCCCCCGCTACACGCTTTTTGTGAGGAAATCCTAGTGTAAGGGAGCCACAGATCCCCCCCACAAAGACTAGGTAACTTGATCACCAGACTCCACCGGCGTCCTGGGGGGCAGAATGGGGAGACAGCAGGGCAGAAGGTTCCCAAACCCCACAGGGAGGCCACAGGGAGGGGACAGAGCTGGCAGAGGGGGGAGGGGATGCCCTCCACCCAGAGAATGAGGTTATGGGACTGAGTCTCACTGTTATATGAAGGAGGAAGACACTCCTGCCTGCGGTAACGAGCCAGCACCGCCAAGCCTCTGCTGAAATGCCCCAGAACATTCCTGCCGGGCCCCGGTTTCTCCCACGAGCCCCTCGGGCGCTCACCACGTTCTCACCGCAGGCCTGTTTGGTGCACACGAGCGAGACCATCCGAGTGTGCTACTTCCTAGAGCGGCTCGTGGAGCGGCGGCGGCCTGTCATGCTGGTGGGGACCGCGGGCACGGGCAAGTCGGTGCTGGTGGGGACCAAGCTGGCCAGCCTGGACGCCGAGGAGTACCTGGTCAAGAGCGTGCCCTTCAACTTCTACACCACATCGGCGATGCTGCAAGGTGAGGGCCCGGAGCGCGTGGAGGTGGGGTGGGGGACGGGGGTCTGTGGGGCCACGTGCTCAGACGCGGAAATGGAGCAAAACGTCACCTGTTGGGCCCGACGTCCCCTCTGCCCTCGCTCCCCTCTCGCCTCTCCCTTCCTCTCTGCCACAGCAGCCCTGTTCCGCTCCTCTGCACCTTCGGCACTTTTTCTCATCCCGGCTCCTGCCTTCCTCCCTGGCCTCTCAGACCCCTCCCAGGCCAGGGGTCCAACACAGAGCGGTGCTCAGGACCTTGATGCCAAAGAGCAGCCAGCGAAGGAGTCCCACAGCCTTGTGGGTGTGTCTCTACGGCTTGCTTCCTTTGCCCTTCATGTCTTAAAGACAGGGAAACTGAGGCTCGGGGAGCAGTACGCGATCACCCAAGGTCCCCATTAAGCGACAGGGCGGGCGGGGTGCATCCCGTCTTCTGATCACATGGGGCGTGCTTTTCACGGGGAGTTGACGGGCTGGGCTCCCGAGTGGACTCAAGTCCTTGAGGTGCGGCTTCAGGGTCAGAGCCCCCCCCCCAAAACGGAGTTTTCCCCTTGCCAGAGTCACATTCTCCTTGACCCTCACCGCCTGTGGGGTCTCCTTGTGTATAGAAACGCCCATCACATGAACCCTAGAAGCAGCTCCCTTTTCAAGAGGTGCCCGGGCCAAGCTCTTGGTGATGGAAGAGCACTGGCAGGGCTGGGGGCTGGGGGCTGGGGGGAGCCCGGCTCTTATTCCTCACCCCACAACTTGGCCGTGCTCCCCACGTGACGCCCCAGTGCATGGCCACACTCGCAGTGCAAAACCGCGGACAGACAGGAATTCCGGGCAGCGGGCAATTTGCAGACTGGGAAATCAGAAACCATAGCTTAGTACGTGGAAAGCGAGCCTGGCACGTTGCCTGTCCGTAGCCCAGCAGACTTGAAAAACAGGCTTCACCGCATCCCCCTCTTGCTCAGCCTGGACCAGTCTCACTTACCCCGTCCTTCCGCACCCCTCCCCGCCAGCGAGAGCCCCAGGGTCGCTCAGCGTGGTGGCAGCATTCTGCCTCTCCAGCTCCCGCAGGGAGCTCACTCCCCTCCCACCTTCTGACTGTCCTGCCGGCTCTTCCGGGGTCGGGGGCCGAGGTCTGGGGGCTGCTGGAGGCCCCACCATCTGCTCCCTGCCTCTCAGCTTAGTCAGGCACCCAGAGCCCCTCGGTGACAGAGGGACTCTCCACCTCTTTGTCACGCAAGCCTCTGGGCTGCATCCCCCGTCGGGCTCCTGAAGGTTCCACATGGTCGTCCCAATCCAGCAGGTGCCTGTAGTTCACACATTCACAAGTAAGACAATGCGAAACGATGGAGACTCATGTCAGGACTTCACTAGTTTGTCATCTTCTGTTTGGAGGGCCAAAGAATATGCCATTTTTAAAACAGATTTTCTTATTTATTTGAGAGAGAGTGAGCGTGTGTGCACAAGCAGGTGGAGGGGCGGAGGGAGAAGCAGGGAGCTGATGCAGGACTCGATCCCAGGACCCCGGGATCATGACCCGAACTGAAGGCAGATGAAGAGCATGAGGGCATTTCTGTGCTCTTCACAATGTGAACATCTATAGGCATGAGGCACTTTTAAGTTGAATCTGCACGATTAATGTGTCTTGTCCACTGTCTTCTGAAATCTGTGCGAGCGACAAAATCTATCCTAATTTCTGTAGCATAAATACTCGGACCCTGGCCCATTTGCAGCTGCCTGTGCGATGTCCGCAAATGGGGGCCAGGGAGAGGGGCACAATAGCTTCCCCTTTGTGGCGTTTCCACTTCCCGGATACCCGTAGACAAAAATAACTTCAAGGGCACAGATGATGGTAGAACGAGGTAAAATAATTGAGACGCGATGAGCTTTGAGTATCTTTACCTTTATTTTCAAGATAATTTAACTGGTTTTAAGTTTATCGAATTTATTGTTGAAATAACGAGTGTATTTAATAATCCAGCTGGCAAGACTCCCTCAGTTGTGCTAGTAAACCCTCAAGAGGCAGCTTCAGTAAACCACTAGCTGCATCCTTAATCCAGGAGACCTCCCCGGCCATCATGGCGACCCACGTCACCAGCCCCGTGACCAGCACCCGGCGGTGGTCATGAGCAGACTTCACCGTGCCTGGCTGGCTCACGCCTGAACACTGTTCCTGTTCGAGGGAAGATAGGACCCTGCGCTCCTTTGTAAGCCTAGAGTCCAGCGACCCATCAGATAATCAGACCTCCCCATTCACTCCCGACTCTCACGCTACTTACCACCACGCTAATATCAACAGCTGGCATTTAGCAAACATTCACCAAGTATGTGTCAGTCACCAACCTGAGATTGGAACTTTATACATTTTTTAATCATTTAATCCCATCCAGCCCCATGAAGTAAGTCCTTGTATCATCCCCATGTTATTGGTAAGAACATCAAGGCACAGAGGAGTTAAGTAAGCTACCCTAGGCCACACAGTAAGTGGCGGAGCCTGGGCTTGAACCCAGACAGTCCGACTTCCAAGTCTGTGCTTTTTTTTTTTTTTTTTTTTTTTCAGATTTTATTTATTTATCTGTCAGAGAGACAGAGAACACAAGCAGGGAGAGCGTCAGGCAGAGGCAGAGGGAGAAGCAGGCTCCCTGCCAGGCAAGGAACCCCATGTGGGACTCGATCCCAGGGCTCTGGGATCATGAGCTGAGCTAAAGGCAGCTGCTTAACCAACTGAGCCACCCAGGCGTCCCCCAAGCCTGTGCTCTTAACCCGGAGGTTAATCCTGCCTCCCTGGCAAGAAAATACTTTGAAAACAGCAATAAATGTTGACTTCTTAGTGCTCTTACCATTGGTGGGACCATTCAGGTATTCTGGAGTTGTTTTCCGGAATCCTGTTATGAGGATTCTTAGTGTAAATACTTTAAAGGCAGAATAAAAGCTTATACTGGAGGAAAGGGAGATGGGCTGCGTGCAGTACCCGGGCCTCTCTCTCTCTCTCATTCTGGGCCCCTAACCTGGAGGATCCCCCGCCCCCCGCTTCTCCTGTTGGAACACAGAGAATTATCCAAAAGCGTCAGACTGCCCTCAGTAGACCCAGGGGACCACTGGCTCCTCACTGTAACTGGACGCACATTACAGCGTCCGGCGACTTCCCAGGCAGCCTTTTGGTCCCGTCCTTCCTCCACACTAGGCATGGATGAAGCAGGGGTCTCTAACCTCCCCCATCCAGAGGCACGGAGGAACTGGGGAGTCACCCAGAGCCCCGGAAGAGCCAGCCCAAATGCCACAGTCCACGCGGCAGAGCTCATACCCTCGACTCTGAAAAAAACGCCGAATTCCCTTACTGGGAACGCCCTGCCTCTTGCTCTGGTCACCATTCAAACAACTTCGTTTCTTTGGCTCCTTAGCCTGAAACATTTTAGAAGCATCAAAATGGCAGGAGTAAGGGTGCCCACAACACTTAGAAAAGGGGGAGCCAGGAAGCTGATATCCAAGAGGAAATGGAAACTTTCAAAAAGGAGATATAAGAACTCCCCAGGCAGCTGCTCTGGCCTGGACAAGAGGCAAATTCTCCCACGCACCTCCTACCCCTGCCCTTCTTATGCCTCTTTTTGCAGCCGAGTGTTTGCATTGCTGGTCGTGCTTAAGACCCTGTGTAATTACAAAAAGACCGAATGTGTTGCAAAGCAGTCTGCTTCATACGGCAAGTAGTACACCCAGACAGATGTGCGAAATGTGCATTTATATCGGGTCTATAGTGGCAAATGGTGGGAAGTAGCTTAATTATCCGTATGACGGAGTGCCGAGCATTATTACAGAGAATGAGCACATTCTGTATGAACAGACTTGGAACTATTGTCGCACGAGAAAAGCAAGATACAGAACAGAGTATACGGTATGTTCTAAAATGTGTCATGTTTAAAAAGAGATAGAAAGGTAAAGAACAAGGGGTTCCTCGGTGGCTCAGTCGGTTGAGCGTCCAACTCTTGATCTTGGCTCAGGTCTTGAGCTCATGGGCTTAAGTTCGATCCCTGCCTTGGACTCTGCACTGAGCCTGGAGTCTACTTTTAAAAAAAAGAAAAAAGGGGCACCTGGGTGGCTCAGTGGGTTAAGCCTCTGCCTTTGGCTCGGGTCGTGATCTCGGGGTCCTGGGATCGAGCCCCACATCGGGCTCTCTGCTCAGCCGGGACCCTGCTTCCCCCCCTCTCTCTGCCTGCCTCTCTGACTTGTGATCTCTCTCTCTCTCTCTGTCAAATAAATAAGTAAAATCTTAAAAAAGAAAAAAGGAAAAAAAGAGCAGACAGGGTTGGTGGAGGGAGTTGGGTATGGGATGGGCTAGATGGGTGGTGGGTATTAAGGAGGGCTTTGTTGATAAGCCCTGGAGGTTGTATGTAAGAGATGAATCACTGAATTTTACTCTTGAAACCATCATTGCACTGTGTTGACCAGTTAGAACTTCAGTAAAAATTTGAAAAAACAAAAAATAGATTAAAATATTTATACAGTTTTATATTTATATATACTTAGAATTCTCTCCAGAAGGACATACAATAAACTGATAATAGCAGGTGCCCCCGCCAGGGGGATCTAGATGCTAAGAAGAAGCTGGGAGAATTCCTTAAACTATTTTAAAAACTTATGAAATATTTCAAGCATGCAGAAAAGTCCAAAAAAAAAAAAAAAAATAACAGATGCCCATGTACCCACCACCCAGATTTCACGGATGTTAAAGTTCTGTCATTTTGCAGTGGATCAGCATTGCAAATACAGCCCGCACATCACCCCCATCCTCCCCCTACCTCCCGGGGTGCTTATCACAAGCACCCTCCTTAATCCCCATCACCTAGTTCACCCATCCCCCCCACCCAACGCCCCTCTGGTGACCATCTGTTTGTTTTCTATGGTTAAGAGTCTGTTTCCTGGTTTGCTTCTCTATCCCCCGCTCCCTGCCCTTTGCTTGTTTATTAAATTCCAGATATGAATGAAATTATATGGTCTTTGTCTTTCTCTTGACTGACTTATTTCATGTAGCATTACGCTCTGTAGGTCCATCCACGTCATGGCAAATGGCAAGATTTTATTCTTTTTTATGGCTGAGTAATATTCTATTGTATACACACCACATCTTCTTTATCCATTCATTGGTTGATGGACACTTGGACTGTTTCCATAGACTGGCTATTGTAGATAATGCTGCCAAAAATATTGGGTGCGTGTATCCCTTTGAATCAGTATTTTTGGATCCTTTGGGTAAATACCTAGAAGTGCAATTGATGACCCTCGGATAGTTCTATTGTTGAGGAAATTCTGTGCTCTTTTCCATGTGGCTGCACCAGTTTGCATTCCCATCAACAGTGCATGGGGGTTCCTCTTTGCATCCTCATCAACACCTATTGTTTCTTGTGTTGTTGATTTTAGCCATTCTGACAGGTGAGAAGTGATAGTTCATTGTGGTTTTGATTTCCATTTCCCTGATGATCTGTGATGCTGAGCAAAATGGATGAAAGACCCAAGTATGAGACCTGAAACCCTAAGAATCCTAGAGAACACAGATAGTAACCTCTTTGACATCAGCCAAAGGAACTTCTTTCTAGCTACGTCTTCTAAGGCAAGGAAAACAAAGGCAAAAATAAACTACTGGGACTGTATCAAAATATAAAGCTTATGCACAGAGGAGGAAATGATCAGCAAAATTAAAAGGCAACCTATAGGATGAGAGAGGATACTTGAAATGATATATCTGATGAAGGGTTAGTATCTAAAATATATAAAGAACTTAGACAACTCAACACCCAAAAAACAAGCAATCCAATTAAAAAGTGGGCAGAAGACATAACTAGACATTTTCCCAAAGAAATTCAGATGGATAACAGACACGTGAAAAGATGCAAATTTACACTTTTAGTTTTTTAAGATTTTTATTTGTTTGACAGAGGTCACAAGTAGGCAGAGAGAGAGGGGGAAGCACGCTCCCCGCCGAACAGAGAGCCCAATGTGGGGCTCGATCCCAGGACCCTGAGATCATGACCTGAGCCAAGGGCAGAGGCTTTAACCCACTGAGCCACCCAGGCGCCCCAAATTTACACTTTTAGTGCACATATATACCTACAAAAATACATGTTGTTGTGTTACAGTTATATTTTAAATATATATCATATTGTAACTTCCTTTAGCAACTTTTTTCATCATTGTCTATTTCGCTACATTAGATCTATTTCATTGGTTTTCACTGCTGCACTGGATTCCACTGTATGAATAAATCACAACCTATTTAGCCATTTTCCCACTAAAAGTGGCAGATTGTTTTTTTACATTTTCCCTTTTTTAAAAAAAAGCATCATTGAGTGATAATTGACCTACAACGCATGGCACATATTAAAGTATACAGTTTGATAAGTTTTGAAATATTGATACACCCGTGATGCTATCACTGCAGTTGAAATAATGAGCATATCAGTCACCTCTGAAAGTGCCTCCCCCCGCTTACCATTCCACTTGCCCATGCCTAGGCAAGCACTGACCTATTTCTGTCATAATAGGTTAGTTTGCGCTTTCTAGAATTGTCTGTAATGGAATTACAATATGCACTGTTTTTTGTCTGGCTTTTTTCACTCAGCATGATCTTGAGATTTGCCCGTTATGTCGTTGAGTATATCAACAGTTCATTCTTTTTGTTCTCGAATAGCAAGACAAAGTATGTAAAACACTCGGAATGAGTCCTACTGTGCAATAAGGGCTTAGTAAATGGAAGCTATTATTATGTTAATATCAAATCTTTCTTGAATTTAAGGATCTATAAATACTACGCAATAATTTCGGAACCCTACTGCCAAAACAAAAGGAACCCAAGCTAAAGAGGTGGTTTGAGGGGCTTAACTTCAACTATACTAAAGGACATAAAGGACATGCTTTATGTAATGTTTATACTGTGCCAAACCTTGGGCTACGGGTCTTACCCCCTTGGTTCATTTAACCCTCCCTATCCTGTGCTCACTTCGGCAGCACATATACTAACCCTCCCTATCCAATGAGACAATATCAGTAATCCTTTGCCTGCGTGCAGCAGAAAATCTGAGAGTAGTAGTGACATAAACAGATTTTTTTCATGCAACAAGAAGTTTTGAGGTAGGCAGTTGCAAATGCTAAATCAATGGCTCGATGATATCTGTGCTCTAATTTATAATCAATCAGCTGCTCCCTCAGGGTGGCAGAATGGCTGCTGCTCCAGCCATCGCAACTGCATTTCAAATGTAAAAAAGAAAAAGATGAAGGGGAGAGTTGGTGCCCATGTCAGGAAATAACAGCTCTCCAGGATCCCCAGTGATTTGGAACGTGGCCACCCCAACTGGAAAGTGACTAAAAAGAAGGTACTTGGAAATGGGGTCCATCACAGATCCAACAGTCTCTGTTTTTGCGAGATGAGGAAAATGTGGCTTGCAGGTGTTAAGTGACTTCCCTGAAAGTCACACAGCGAGTTAATAGCCAAGCCGTCTTATTTCATTGAGCTTCTAGCCTCATTCTGCTTTGATAAGGCTGTAAGTCATGCTTCTCACTTTCCATAATAGAATGCCAGCCCTGCTTCCGTTCACCTGATATCTAGAGCACATGGATGTCTTTCCCTTTGATAGTAAATAAAATAGGCCCTTCAGGTAGTCATCAAAGCATCAGATTTCTGTTGACTTCTCTCCAACAGCTGCCCAAAGCACAGATTTAGAACGCCGACCCTCACGCTGAGGGAGGCAGGGACCCACGCATAGCCCCATTCCCGTAGCTCCTGCATCCCCCACAAACCCACTGCATTGCTTTCATTCCCTTTCCTGCATTACAATTTAATGATCCACCCTTGGGCTCTGTTGAGGGTTAGTATGATAAAAGATCACTTTAAGTTACTTTTATATCTCCTGTGAAACCCCACTTGAAGGTCATGCCCATTCTGAAACCTGATATTCTTTTTGTACAGATCCCTAATACGTGCCCTTTAGAATTTAGTGCCTGGAAAATTTGTTCGTGCAGAATGAGAGGCAGATTTGTTCCAGTAAGCCAGGATGACGTGGTTGCTGTAATTAAACACAGATTTAGTTCTGAGATTTCAGGTAGGCAGTTCATAAAGGACAGCATGCAATACGTTTTGATTTTGTTACAATAACGCATGGGCCCAAATGTGTTTCTTTTCCTGTATTATTTTGGAATCCCCGTTTAGTCTCTTAATTGGTCCGTTTATGTCTGTTCAAGTACTTGAAGCCTCTTCTCATTCTTTTAGAAAATATAACTAATTTTTATTTTATTTATTTATTTTTTTTTTAAGATTTTATTTATTTGACAGAGAGAAACACAGCGAGAGAGGGAACAACAAGCAGAGGGAATGGTAGCAGGAGAAGCAGGCCTCCTGACGAGCAGGGAGCCCGATGCGGGGCTCGATCCGAGGACCCTGGGATCATGACCTGAGCCGAAAGCAGCCGTTTAACGACTGAGCCACCCAGGCACCCTAGAAAATATAAGGAATTTGCAGTGGCCCAAAAACAGGATGGTCTAGAAAGAGAAAAAAGAGAAACAAAGAAACAGACCGAGTCATCGATGGGCTTATATTCACAGCATAAAGAGAAGAGGCTTAAATATGATGCTGTTCACAATTCTGAATCCTCTTACCAGCCACCTGTGATTTAAATTATTTGTTGAACAAATATTTGAGTGCTTAATTGCCCTAATTGGTTAGGAATTCAGGCAGCAGAATCTTTGTGTAATAGGACTCTCCATAACCTACTCATTAAAAGTTTGAGGTAGGACAGGACCGGAAAAGATCTGATCAGACTCTTGACCTCAAAGGAGCCTCATCACACTTCTGTCATCACAGATAGACAGCTCGTCCACCTGCCTTGCAGTTGTCTTTCAAAAAGGAGATAACACCAGGTGAAATCACAAAAGATATGTCACCTCGTGGGCAGGACATGCTGCTCAGGATGAGCGAAGGTAGTTTCAGAGTATAAAAAAAATGAAATACAATGTGTGCTTCAAACAACAGAGAAATCATCCTGTAAATTTTGGTACCTCCAAATTATGGAACACAGTGCAGCATTTAAAATCGTATTTTAGGATATGTTATTATATAATGTTTATGTGATTTGCATATATATATATTTATATAAAGAGAATGTGCAATATAATTCTGATTTTGTAAAGGAAAAATGGAACAGAATGAATAGACTGGGATAAAATGCACCAAAATATTGAAACTAATGGCTCCCGAGAGGCGATCGGATCCCAGATAATTTTCCCTTTCATCATTATGATTTTCTGTGTTTTTAATCTTTATATCCTGAATATGTATTCTTTTTACAAGCATGCAGAGCACGTTACGTGTAGAGGGAATAAACGCAAAGCCCTCCCAGTGATAATGGAACTATCTTAACACATGAAAAAAAACTAAATGATGTGGGAAGGAAAGAGTTCCAAGAAAAGGAAGAAAAGGTGTGAAGTCGGACATGATTAAGTGCTAAGGATCTCTGTCTAAAACGTGGTCAGGCGGTGAGTTCACCAAACGGGCATTGTCAAGGGCAGAAGGCACGTCATGAGAGCATTCAGGTGGTTAATGGTACCCACACCAGGTGACCCGGGCTAGAGTCCTGGGCAGGAATGGCCAGGGCAGCCCTAGACAGGGACTGCGGTGTGAGAGCTTCTAAGGGTTCTCTCTCTGAGCGATGTACAAGAGAGGCACAAAAATCAGTTATCTACAGACCTGGATCCTAATTCCAGCAAGGCAAGCGACCTGCCTTAGCCTCTGTGTTCTTAAGTTACAAAATGGCGATAATGTGTCTTTCTTTGCCATTCGTGGGGTTTGTGGTAAAATTCATTCATTCCTGTCTTTATAAGTGTCTGTCAAACACCCTACTGTGTGCTGGATAATGTTCTAGGTGCTGGGGTTGGGACAGAAAAACAGAGAAAGATGCCCATCCTCGCAGAGTTTATAGCGTGGAGGGGGTAAGATAATACATAAAATAAATAAGTCGAATACAGAGCATTTTAAGTGAAATTTTAAGAAATGAAGCAAGCACAGGGAATTGGGGGTGAGGGGTTAACTTTGGCCCTTGTGCAGGGCAGGGCTCACTGAGAAATGGCATCTGAGTAGACAAATGCCTGATGATGAGGGAGCAAGCCGGGCTGGCCTTTGTGAGAGAGGATTGCAGGCAGGGGCATCAGCCAGTGCAAAGGCCCTGTGGCAGCGAGTGTAATGGAGCAGGACCGCTGGCAGGGAGAGTAGAGGGGAGCATCAGACAGAAAAAGAGATACAAAGTTTATCTTTGTATCAGAGATACAAAGTTTAAACTCCTGGGGAGTTTTTCAGACTGGCTTTTGCCCCAGGAGAGTTGTAAGCAGGAGACTGGCAGGATCTGGTTCACATCTTGCAAGGGGACTCCTGTCTGCTGTTTTGGGAATGCTACATAGTGACGGGATCCAGAGCGAATGCAGGGAGGCCACTTGGGCGGATCTAGCAGGCGAGAGCCGGTGACCAAAGGGTCGTCACGGTGGAGACAGTGAAATAAGAACAGATGGGAACCCACTTTGAAATGGAAATTGCTCCTTGAATGCTCCATGCTGTTGAAATATTGCAGAATTGTGAATAGAAGCAGAGGGCAGCTGGCACAGGAGGTGGCCACCGGCTGAACTCGAGGCCGGTCCTTGTGGAGAAGCTGGGTAAGAGGGTGCCCAGGTGGCTCAGTCAGCTAAGCGTCCAGCTCTTGATCTCAGCTCAGGTCATGATCTCAGGGTCGTGAGATCAAGCCCTGCATCAGGCTCTGCGCTCAGTGGGGAGTCTGCTTGAGATTCTGTCTCTCCCTGCCCGACTGTCCCCCGACTCATGCGTGCTCCCTTGTGCTCTCTATATCCATCAACAATCTTAAAAAAAAAAAAAAAAGATGAAGAACATGAACTCCAGGCCCAGGTGTGGGCTTGACTGTCAGCACTTGTTTACGACAAAGCAGAACCCAGAAGTATGTGGGGAGGATCACAGTTCTTTATACTTCTTGTGTGTTGGGCGCCTTCTCCACCGACCTGTTTGCTAAGGCTGAGATCCACCCCTGTTCCTCCAGTTCTGCCTGGAAACACTTAACCCCCATGCCATCCGCGATGGGACTTGGAGCAGAGCTTGGTCACGAGGGGCTGTCCTCTGTCCCTGGAGGATTCAACATCCTCCTTTTGGGATGACCCAGTGCGTTCCAAGCCCGCTTCTTGCTAACCGACGTGCTTTCCTCCTCAACAATCCTTTAGGAGCATAAAGAGCTTAATCAACCCAAATTATAGGGGTCTGCCTCATTGCAGGGGTTGATTTGAATATCACTGTCAGGGGAGGAGAAACGAGTTCTTCCTAAGAGGAGATTTTCCTACTGGAAGGACCGTTCTCAAAAACATGTCCTTGGCAGCCCATTAATTATATTTCATTTTGACGGATCTCATATATAGTTGTTATATCTTTAGGGGGGAAAAAAAGGTGTTGGGTGATTAATTGGTTGATAGGGTATGTTAATTGGATGCTAATTAAATTTAAATCTAATTCATATTTGAAACACTTAATTTAACTCAGGACCAGAAAATTAGAATATTCAAGCTTCTTGAAGGGACTTGTCTTCCTATCTGTCACCTCCAAATGTCTATTGACACTTTCTCCTTGTTTACAAACTTGTTTTTCAAGAGAAGGAATCAGATGGTTCTTAGAGCTGCCGGCTGTAATAAGTGTCAGTTCTCGGAATACATATTTAATTGCTTTACTGGGGGGGAAAAAAGTACATAGATTTCCACTCCATTACTTAAGGTCATTCTCAACAAGTCCTGTCAGGCTGGGCAGCATGAAGGGACGATTCCAGAAGAGAGTCTGTAGCTCACTCTCCAGAAAGGTGCTGAGATGCTCTTCGAGGAGCCTGATGTTAACCCTTCAGGATGCTAGAAGCTTCTGGGAAATTCTCTGAGGCTGTTGTTCAGCCCGGGAGGTGAACTCTCCGAGACCTTTGCTGACAAGCTATCCAGTAGCTCCTTTCTTATGCCCCCAGGTGGGGAAGGGCCCCCACCCCCACCCCGATGTGGGAGCCACAGAGCGTCCGTGCTCCTGTGTGACCTAGAGGAGGCGGGTCTGCCCAGGATCCAGTTATTTGTGGATTTCCTTGGGGGTAGAGTCCCAGGCCTGGCGACTGGGAAGGTTGGTTCTGTTTCTCCTCCATAAGCCAAGAAAACCGGGGGCCCCAAGCATGACAGATGGAGCGTGGGCTCTGAAATCTAACTGCTCCAGATCCGTATCCCAGCTTCACCTTAGAAAAGCGCCTTTGTTCTTCCGAGCCTCAGTGTCTTCATCTGTAAAATGGGACAGTCACACTAATCTTCCACTGATGTTGCCCGGCTTCAGTGAGATCATACGGGTTTGCAAGAGCCTGACGCAGGGCATATTGTAGGGTGTTGAACGCCTGGTCGAGGCAGTCGCCCTCACCACCAGCTAATGCCCGGTGTCACCACTGGTCCCATAGAATGTCCCGGATCTGCTTATAACTGCTGCTGTTGGCAGGCAGAGGTGCGTGCCGCACCCCTGCCTATCCTTAACCCCAATCGGTCTCAGGGCTGGCGTCTGAGGTTTGAACCTCCCTCCCTCACTAACTAACTGGCTCATCTCCTTAGCTGTCCTGGAAAAGCCTCTAGAAAAGAAGGCTGGCAGAAATTACGGCCCCCCAGGCCACAAGAAGCTTATCTATTTCATCGATGACATGAACATGCCAGAGGTGGACGCCTACGGGACGGTGCAGCCCCACACCATCATCCGGCAGCATTTGGACTATGGCCACTGGTAAGAGCAGCCATGCAAAGGGCCTGGGGCCCGTGGAGTGGTGGGGGAGGGGGAGACCTAAGGCAGGGCTGGAGCCACAAACCACAGGGGAGTGCTGGTGCCCACTGAGAACCCCCCATGGCAAACCACATTCCTCACGAGATTCTCTTTCCCGGAGAGTTTTTCAGACAGCATTCATGCCTAAGTGGGAAGTTGGTTCCAGGAAGATGCTGGGATCTCATCTAAGGGAGAAAAAAACACAAAACTACCTTTTTTTTTCAATGTTCATCTCAAAAGTTGCCTTCTCCAAACCCCCAAAGCAGAATTAACCACTCCTATGGTCCCACAGCCCTGAGCAGGTGCTAGAAGGAGAACAGACCCCATGCTGTGAAGTGTGCAAATACCAACAGCCCTTCACAGCCTTTGTCTCGTTTAGAACGACTCACAGGATCTCACACTGTCTCTTGAAACAGCGTAATTGTTCACGGCAGAAAGGTCTGAACTTGTCAGGAGAAAAAAAAAGTCCATGATTGGACGCCCCACCCGCCTTGGCTCACCTTCCTACCCCACATTGAATTAGCTGCTGAGGAGATGGTCAGTTCAAAGAGGGAACTAACTCCAAGAGAAGGATGGTTGTGACGATGGCCTGAGTTGCCATTCAGTCATGCCTCGAGTCTCTCCGGCATGCCTGCCGTGTATACCCGCAGCGTGCACGCCAGCGTCTAGACTATCCCGGACCCCTTCAGCCCTACACATACACCTCAGACTCATGGTCACATGCCTTAGATGAGCAGTAGGAACTCCCCAGAACCCCAGTCCTGTTGCCTTGGCGTGTTTGCATTTACACTCTCAGCAATGGCTATTTCCTACCTTGTGCCTGTGCGCAAGCTTCCCACCCCGCCTCCGCTGGTGACCATCTTTGTTTGGGCGCCATCTTTGTTTCTTGCTTCCACATCTGTACAGCTTACTTGCTCCCCACTGTGTCCCGTTCCTCCCTGGTCCTGACACACCTTCCCTAAAGCTGAACCATCATCAGCTTCTCGCTTCTACTCTCTTCCACCACCTGCGTTAACCGCCCCTCATCTCCCAAAGAGTTCCTTCTCCTCAATATTGAGACTCACCTAGATTTCCTCCACTGTGTTCAGAAACACCATTTTCTGAATATTGGCCTGTTCTCTGTCCCTACAAAGCCAAATTTCTCTGTTCTGTTTCCACTTCCCCACCTTCCCCATCACTGCCCGCCCCACTACCTGATTTCTGTCTCTTCCACGTTACTGAGCGGTGGTTCTTGCTCAACCCCTAACTCTGTATTTGTGTAAGATCTAACAGACCCATTGGGTTGGGTCACTCTGTCTTTCCTTTTCTCTCTACAGCACTGGACGTGATTGTCTGCTCTCTCCTTTTGGAAATACTTCTTTTGCCTTCTGGGGTGCCACACACCCTGGATTTCCACCTTACCCCTTAGTCCATTTTTATGGCTTCTTTCTCCTACACTCCTCCCATACATGTTGGATCCCTCCAGATTTGGGCCTAGGCTCTTGTCCTTTTTCAATCTCTACCAATGGATCTAGACTTTTTTTTTTTAAACCACCCAAACACATGAATGATAGGACACATTCCACTTGACCTTGACAAGGCACTCACCTGCCTGGGCTCTCACCCAGCTGTCACTGTGGTTTCTGCCCGATCCAGGTATGATCGGAATAAGCTGTCTCTGAAGGAGATCAGGAATGTGCAGTACATCTCCTGTATGAACCCTACCGCAGGCAGCTTCACCATCAACCCACGGCTGCAGGTACGGGAGGAGCCACGGTACCCAAATCCTGAATAAATTCTACCTTACTAGAATGGATACCACTCAATGACAAGTAATCATTGGCCCTTCCCCGCCCAGCCTCGGAAAGTGGCAAATCATACAGGATGCTGATTTGCATTTCTAGGGGGGACAAAGGTACTTCCAGACCCAGAGCCATGAAGCTTTTTGAGCTGGATGGGGTCATGGAGTCCCTCTGATTTGGTTCATCTTTAGAGAGTTGAAATGACTCTCCTAAGGTCATGTGGATCTTCAGTATCAAATACTTTTTGGGACTCAGATCCTCTGAGTTCAAGTTCCGTTCTCTCCCTACTACCTGCTGACATCTTCCACTAGAGGCCCAAAGACCGTTACCCCTTCCAGTCATTTCGATTCAACCTAAGTGTAGGTTCAGTGTGAGACATGTGACCTGAATATAGAATCCAAAGCCCTTCAAAGAATTCCTCATCCTTTTACCCAAATCCCCAAAAGGTGGCTTTGACTCTTAACTCACATGCCTGTTCCCCTGCGCAGCGCCATTTCAACGTGCTAGTGCTCTCCCTCCCGGGAGCGGACGCCCTGGCCTCCATCTACGGCACCATCTTGACTCAGCACCTGACATTTGGACACTTCCCAGCATCCCTGCAGAAGTCCAGCCCCCAGCTCATCAATCTGGCCCTGACCTTCCACCAGAAAGTCGCCACCACGTTCCTACCCACAGCGATCAAATTCCACTACGTTTTCAACCTCAGAGACTTTGCCAACATTTTCCAGGTGAGTCTTATCTGCTCGGAGACAGTGATGAGCCGGTCCCTTCTGCTCTTAGTAAAACAAGAGTTAACGCCAAACTCTTAGGCCAAGGCACAGGTCGGTGGAATCGTGAGCATAATAAACAGGTAAACAGGGTACCGTGGGATCCTCGAGGAAGGACGTCAACGAGATAGAGTTCTGTTTGTGAGTGACGTCATTTCCCAGATGCATTTCTGAGTTGATTCTTTGGGGTTGGAGAAGCCTCGGCATCTTGAAGAAAATGCTATAGAATGATCCCAGCGTGCCTCGGAAGGAAAACAGAGAAAACTATTTTGCAGGCCCTGGTGGTATACTTACTATGCTTGGGATCAAAAGGAACATCCCCTGAGTCATGCAAGAGAGATCCACTTCCTGAAAAAAAAAAAAAAAAAAAGCCATGTTTTAATATTCTTTTTTTTTTAAAGATTTTTTATTTATTTGACAGAGAGAAACACAGCGAGAGAGGGAACACAAGCAGAGGGAATGGTAGCGGGAGAAGCAGGCTTCCTGCAGAGCAGAGAGCCCGATGCGGGGCTCGATCCCAGGACCCTGGGATCTGACCTGGGCCGAAGGCAGACGCCTAACGACTGAGCCACCCAGGCGCCCCGCCATGTTTTAATATTCTTAAGATACCATCTGCCAGCGCCTGGAAGGCCTCAGTTTTAAAATTCCAGGTTCCTTTCCAGGCCACGGCCATTTGAGACTCTTCAGGCAGATCCTCTGGATACTGATGGCCTATCTCTGCCCATTGCTTTCCTTTGCTTGACCCTTCACCGCCAAAACGCCCAAGAGCAATGCGGCAAATCCCAGCACCCTCTTCCTCTTGGTCCGGCACGCCATCCTCACAGGGTGGAGTTCACGATTTTCCCATCCTGGATAGGAATCTGCAGAAACTACTTTTCAGAGAGACTCCTCGAGCAAGGATAAAGGGAAGGATGCCTCTTAGACTAAGCAGAGGCCACACCTGGAGGGGAATGTCCGTCTGCGGGATCAGGGAGTGAGGCGGGCCCCGCCCCGGGGAGCCCAGGTATTTGGAATTCACTACCCAGGGCCCTACCTGTGCAGGTGGGATTCCAGGGAACCTCAGACCAGCAAAGGTCCAGACCATGAGAGAGAACACAGGGCCCGCGTGGTCCAGCCAGGCCTTTTGGTTGGAAAGAGCCGAAGTCCCCTCAACATTAGTTCAGAAGTCCCCTAAACATTAGTTCAGAGACCTAACGACTGTGCTCCAGAGGGGCTGAACCTAACAGTGCAGACACCAAGCCCCCCAGGAGGGCGGGTCTTTGGAAACACACCTAAGCTGGCTCAGAACAGCCCTCCTGGGTCATGGACCTCCTACAGGAGAACTCTGCTAAACACGCGGAGAAACAGAGACCCTCCGGGGATTCTATAGATTTTCCTGAGAGCGCGCCCGCCGGCCAGTGAAGGAACTAGAACACAAATCTAGGACTTTGGGTTCCCGGCCAGGCCCTCCGTCCTCCACACCATTCTGTCCTTTTCATCTGGGCTTGTGACAAGGAGAACGAGCATAAGGGAGTTGAGGCAGCAAGAAAGACTCTGCTCGAAGCTTTGTAGCCGTGAGGCCAGGACAAGCACCAAGTTCGCGCCCACTCTCGTCTCTCATCTTTCGAGTATTAACTGAGAAAGACTGCTTTTTTTTCTTTAGAGACTTTATTTATTTGACAGAGAGAGACACAGAGAGAGAGGGAACACAAGTAGGGGGAGTGGGAGAGGGAGAAGCAGGCTCCCCGCTGAGCAGGGAGCCCGATGCGGGGCTCAGTCCCAGGAACCCGAGATCATGACCTGAGTCGAAGGCAGACGCATAACAGCTGAGCCACCCAAGTGTCCCAGAGAAAGACCTCTGTTATCACACACCCTCTCTCTGAAATCTCACTGCAGCTTGAGGAGGTGAGGGTGTCACCCTCTGCATTTCCCAGATGCCAAAAAGGGAGTTAACTTTGTCGGAGCAAATTCACTTTGCTCAGAGGCCAGAGCGGAAGGGAGGAGGGCATCAAGTCTCTCTTACCAGAAGCATCCCGCTCCTGCCCGGACAGACGCCTTGTCACTGCCCAGCCTGAAACGTAGACTCGTGACAAGCCTTTGGGATGCACGTTGTTATCCCAATTTAAGAGGGTCCCGGGGAAGTCATCAGCCAGGTGACAGCACGAATGGTCACGAAGGCAGAAAGTACAGACCTTGACAGTGGAACAGACAGCAGGCATCCGGCCCAGTGGGAATGGAGGGTAAGGTGGAGGGGGCCGCGGAGAGACGAGACCGGAAAGATCACTGGAGGCCACGGTGGGCCCCTCACAAAGGGTCCGAGGTGGGTCTGTAACAGCAGCTAGCATTTACCGAGCCCGGCCCGAGGCCTTATACGTCTGTTAGCTAACAGTTTCATCCTCAAAACAATCATGTAACGTAAAATACCGATTATTTCCAATTTGGAAATGACAGCGCCGGGCCACAAACAAAGCAAGTACCTCGAGCGCGTTTGCACACACAGCAGCACTGACATCCGAAGCTAGAACGGTCGGCTGTACGGCGCAGGGGGGGTGGGGAGGGGCAAAGGTTTTCTGAGGAAGGGGCGGCTCTATTCCAGCCTTGTGCTTGTTTTTAATCTTTCCCCCCCCCAAGGATCGTTGTCGTACCACCTTGTTATGTCAGTTTCGGCTGTACAAGCCCGCCATTCGGCTTTCGCCGTATTCCAGCCTCGTCTCCACGGCAGTGTCGTGCTGATGTCTCGCGCGACGTTAAGGAAGAGCCCCGGAGGGGACGTATTGGCGTGGTGAGGGGAAGGTCTCTTGCCCCCACCCCCGCCGGCCCGAGTCTTCACCTGACTCAGGCAGCCTGAGTGGCCATCCGCTGGGCTCTCTGCAGCCTGCTAGCTGTCGGCCAGCTGCCACAAGGGTGGGTAGGGAAATGCATCCTTCCCTGGAGTGTGACCACACAGCCCCCCCGCCCTCCTCCTCCAGAGGGCAGTTGCAGGCTCAGAGCTTGACCACTACCCTACCTGCCTCCCCACCTCCTTGTCTGCGGGCCGGATGGAAGCATAGAGGGCAGAGGGGGGTGCGGTGCGGGGATTGGTTATATGCCTGCTAGAAGACAGGCATTGCCTAGAGGACACGCTGCTTTCCTCAGCTCACCTTGACCCAAGGCTCAGTAATTCAGACCTTCTCTGCACTTCCCTCACAGTCCTGATCAGGGCACCATCTGAAGGAGCTCTGAGTAGCCGAAATCATTAAGTGCTCCCATCTCAAAGTGACTAAGGTGATAGAGAGTCTGTGCTTGGTGGGTTCACACCTTAGCTGCTGGGCATCCTGAGCAGTTGGCCTTCCCCAGGCTATAAGCTCCAAGTGATAGCACACCTCACTGTGAAAGACAGCCCAAGAAGTTGGGCTTCCTGGTCGGTGCTCCTCCCTGCCCTCTGCATCTCATTCCTGGCTGTTACCTAGGAGAGCCAGGAAGGAGGGAGACTGAGACACGGGTGGTGGGGGGGAGAGGGGGGACACAAAGAGACCTAATGGAATTTCTTCCTTTTGGAAAAATAAACCTTCATCAGAGCATACTGTACATGTAGAAAAGCACACAAGTCGTAAGCTCACAGCTCGATTAATTATCACAAAGTCAAGACACCGACATAAACCACGAGAAAGAGATCAAGATCTTCAGATCGAGAAACAGAGCATTCCCACATCCCTAAAGCTCTTCCTTTTTTCTCTCTTCCATTTGGTTTTTCTTTCCCTCCTAGAGGTAAATACTGTCTGGACTTCTGATTACTAAGTTCTTTCGGCCTGTTTTTGGATGTTACCAAAATAGAATCCTACAACAAATATTATTTTGTAACTCTGTTCAGGGTCATGCTTATACTTACATATACAATCATGTTATTGGCAAAAAAAAAAAACCACTAGTGATGATTTTTTTCTTTCTGATCTTTCAATCTTATAATTTCTTTTTCTTGTCTTATTGTGCTGGTTACAACTGCCAGTACAATGTTGAAGAGAAGTTATGAGAGTGACTTCTTGTTGCATTCCTACTTTTAGGGGGGAAGAGCTTGTAATAGCAGCAGACCATTGAATGTGATGCTTACTATGGGTTTTAGGGGATGCTCTTTGCCAGATTAAGAAAATTCCTTCCTGATTATAGTCTCCTAAGAGTGTTAAGCATGAATATATGTTGAAACTTAACAAACGACTTTTCTGTAGCTCTTGAAATAATTTTATTGGGTGTTTTTTCTCATTGTTTCTGGAAATGTGATAAATTACAGTGATTATTTTTGAATCTTAGATCACTCTTGCATTCCTGTAATCAACCCAATTTCATTGCTACATGTTGAGCCTTTTATATTTTGCTGGATTCCATTTGCTGTTTTTTAATATACTTTTTGCACCTCCATTAATAAGATTGTCCTGTAATTTCCCTTTCCTCATAAAATATATTGGGAAGTGGTCCCTCTTTCTCTACCCTCTGGGAGCTTTTGCAAAACACTGTAGTGAGCCTTCCTTAAATGTCAGAAGAATTTAGTGCTGAAACTACCTGGAGTATTTTTGTGGAAGATCTTAAGTTATGAGTTCTATTTCTTTGTACACATTAGACAATTCAGATTTTCTATTTCTTCATGTGTCATTTGTAGGATATTAGTGTTCTCAATTTCTAATTTATACAGTCATACAGTCATTTGTAAGATCCTGTGACTGTCTTTTAGATACCTGTTGTCTCTGACATCATATCCTCTTTTTTATACTGGATATTGATTATTTGTGACTTTTCTGATTTTCTCTTTTTCTCTTTTATCAGCCTTACTAAGGAGTTTTCAATTGTGCTAATCTTTTCAAAGAAACTGATAAGTATACCCATATGATATCCTTTTTTTCTTTATTTTGCTGTCTGCTTTTATATTATTAATAATTGCTCTTTTCTTTATAATCTTTTCATACTTTTAGGTTTGGGGTTCTCCTTTTTCTAACTTCTTGACATACCTGCTTCTGTCATCAATCATCAGCCTTTCTTTCAGCTCTTAGAAAACATTCGTTTTAAGGCTATGAATTTGTCACTAATTATACCGTGCACTGTATCATGCAAACTTATATGTTGTACTTTTATTATCATTCATTTCATGTTTCTTAATTGCCCCTGTGATTTTTCCTTCAACCCATGAGATATTTGGAAGTATATTGCTTTATTTTTTAAAATTGAGAAATTTTCTGGTTATCCATCTCTTATTGATGCTCAGCTTAATTCCACTGTTGTCAGAAAATATACTCGATTATTTTATTCCTTTAAAATTTGTTGAGATCTGCTTTACATCCCAAGATCCGAGCAATGTGCACTTCTTAAATAGTGCATTCTTCAGGTGCTGAGTGTCATTGAATCAGTATGTCAATTAGGTCAAACCTGTGAACCCATATCACTGAAATATTTTATATCCTTACTGATTTTTTTGACAACTTGTTGTATAAGTTTCTAAAAATATTATACAGAAACCTCCCACTGTGATTATGGACATGCCCATTTCTCTTTTTGTTTATGTCATATTTGCTTTATGTATTTTGAAACTATGTTATGTGCACACACATTTAGAATTAGTATATCTTCTTAGTGGACTGACCTTTTTCTTATTATTAAATACCCTGCTTTATTTTTTAAAATGGCTCTTGCTTTCTTTTTTTTTAAGATTTTATTTATTTATTTGACACAGAGATCACAAGTAGGCAGAGAGACCGGCAGAGAGAGAGCGGGGAGCAGGCTCTCCACTGAGCAGAGAGCCTGATGCAGGGCTCGATCCCAGGACCCAGAGATCATGACCTGAGCAAAAGGCAAGGGCTTTAACCCACTGAGCCACCCAGGCACCCCTGGTTCTTGCTTTAAATTCAGTTTTGTAGAGTAAAGTGGCCACATTATTTTAGTCAGTATCTTCATGCTAATATTGTTTCCAATTCCTTCATACCATATTGTTTTCCAATTTCTTATTTCAGCCTTTTTTTTTCCTTATGTTTAAGGTATATCTCCTATAGGCAACATCTAGTTGGATTTTTTAAATCCAGGCTAATAATCATAGTCTTTAGATTAAAATATTTATTTCATTTATGTTTGATGTTATTTTATATAATATGTAAGAGTTAAATCTATACTGTTTGTTTTCAGTATGTTCTACCTATCCTATATTTCCTTTCCTCTCATTTTTTTGTATTCTATCAACTAATTTTCACTCTTTTATTTTCTCCCTTTTTTAGTGTATGTCTTTTTAGTGGTCATCTAGTGGTTACCAAATGATTATTTTGTCCCTTTTTCTTTTATAAATCAGTACTTCATCAATTGCCATATAATGCAAGAATCCTAGAACAATTTACATCCTTCCAATTTTATTCTGTTGTTATTTTTTAAATTCAGTGTAAATTGAAAATCCGTAATACACTAATATTATCTTAGTCAACATTTATTTTTTTTTTTATTATTTTACTTATTTATGTATTGAGAAAGAGAGCAAGCAGGAGAGAGAGTGAGCAGAGGGGAGGAGCAGAGGGAGAATCAGGCTCCACGCTGAGCAGTGAGTCCAATACAGGGCTTGATCCAGTCCCTGGGATCATGACCTGGGCCAAAGGCAGACTTAACCAACTGAACCACCCAGGTGCACCAAGTCAACACTTACTTAGATTTACTCACATATTACCCTTCCCATTGCTCTTATTCCTGTTGCATTTCCAATTTTTCCATTTGGAATCATTTTGCATTCTGCCTGAAGAACTCCTTTAGTATTTAGTGTACTGTCTATCTGCTAGAAAATAATCTCTCAGTTTTTTATTTAATTGAAAATACATTTATTTCTTATGTTTTAGAAGAATTTTGGGAGGGGGTTTAGAATTCTAGGTTGGCATCTCTTTCTTTCAGCATATTGGGGGTGTCCTACTGTTCTCTGGCTTCTATGGTTTCTGTTAAGAAATTATCTCTCAAGGGACGCCTGGGTGGCTCAGTTGGTTAAGCGACTGCCTTCGGCTCAGGTCATGATCCCAGGGTCCTGGGATCGAGCCCCACATTGGGCTCCCTGCTCAGCGGAGAGCCTGCTTCTCTCTCTTTCCCTCTGCCTCCGCTCTGCTTACTTGTGCTCTCTGTCTCTCTGTCAAATAAATAAATAAAAATCTTTAAAAAAAAAATTATCTCTCAAGTTTTATGTTCCTTTGACAGTGCATGGTTTTTTTTTTTTTACTTGCCAACTTTTAAGATTTTCTGCTTGTCTTTGATTTTTCAAAAATTTCACTAATATATTAGCCCCAGATGTCTAAGTGCTATTTTTTTTTTTTTATCTTAGTGTTTATAGCACTTTTGAATCTGGGTTGATGTCTTTTCTTTTCAGTTGTATTTTTTTTTTCCAATTTTAGAGAAGTTCTTTTCAGATATCTTTTCAGATGTTGCTTCTGCTTTTCTCTCTTTTCAATTTTCTTCTATTCTAATGCACGTATGTGAGACCTTTTCACTGTGTCTTATGTGTCCCTGATGCTCTTTCTTTTTTCTGTTTGTGATTCAATCTGAATATTTTGTGCTGCTCTCTCTTCCTGTAAACCTATTTTCAGCTCTGTCCATTCTACTCTTAACCCCATTGATAAGTTCTTAATTTCAGGAACTGTAACTTGGGGTCATTTTTAATTTGAGAGTTTCCACTTGATTCATTTTTAAAGACTCCAGTTCTTTGATGAAACTCTTAAACTGATGTCCTCTAATGTCTTGGTCATATTAATCATAGTTTTGTTAAAGTTTATGTCTGATAATTCCTAATACCTAGATCTTCTGTGGGTTGGTTTTTTTTTCTTGATTTAGCTGTATCTCCTGGTATTCTCAGTAATTTTTGTTTGATTGCCAGACATGAAGAGTTTTAAAATGTGCAGATAATTTGAGGGTTTTGATGATGCTATTTTCCTTCAGAGATTACATATTTCTGCTACTTCTGCCAAGCTGTTGCCACGGATTGATGAGATTGAAATTGGGCTCCATTTTCTGTGAGGAGTAAATGATCTGTGATTCACTCATCATACTCCTAGTGTAGAACCATTTGAGGGGTTCCCCTGGGGTTTTTCACCATGACCCCCTTCTTGGTAATCCCTGAACTTCAATTTTCATCCTTCTTACCCCTTGCAATAAGTTTGTTCAGCATCTTAACCTGTCACTTGTCTCTCTCCTGTCTTTTCAGTTTCTGAACTATAAGCCATTTCTTGTGAATTGGCAAATGTCCAAAGGAAAAAGAAATAGTGCCATGTTTGGGGTTCACTTTTCTTCCTATTCTTGTCTCTAGTAATTCAGCTCTTTGAGTCCTCGTTGCCTTGGTTACTCCCTAATGCCTCTAAAAACTGAAACTTTAAAGATAATTTTCCTATCTTTTGGTTGACTTCAGTGGTTTGGTTTGTAATCAGGTATTCTGCCCCTACCAAAAGCAGAAATCTCGATGGAGGTTCTTACTATGTTATAGTAATTGAAGGAGTCAGTATTAGCCCATTCATTCTTTCAACGAGCACTCATTGAGAATCTAGTATATGTCAGGCACCATGCTAGATGCCAATACTACAATAATAAAAATAAACCACATCCAAAATGAAGTCTCTCAATTTCCTTGCCTTTGAGACAGTCATCATGACCTAAGAGAAGCAAACCTGTCCAAAGAAGAATGATTTTAGGAACAAATAGATGTATATATAAAGGCTTAAGTAGAACACATCAGAGGAATGCTGTTGGGCAGGAAGAGAAGTGTCATGGAAGAGTTCAAGAAAGAGATAACACTTGAATTGGATCTTGAAATGTGAGCATAGCAAGAAAAGCAGAAAGCATGAAGGCACAGAAAGTACGCAGTGTCAGAAAATAATTTTAATTTAGCGAAACTGAAATCTAGATTCTCATGGGAAAGGGTAAGAGTGATCATGAGGAGCTAGACTGGTGGTCCTATTATGACCAGAACTTCATGCCGCACTCATGAGTCTAAGCATTATTCTGTTGGTGATGAGGAGTAAACAAATGGCCCCTTTCCCTCTATGATAAAAGAGAAAGCAGTGAGGGGACAACACAGTTTTAGATGAGCTTTCACAGGACCTGTTGAGGTCATTGAGAGACTCCAATCTTGGTGGTCTCCATTTTTCACTGAAAAGCCCAAGACATTGACTGACAGTAACAGAAAGAGGTGAGGTGACAGAGAAATTTTAAAAGAATAGTAAATATTTGGAATAATCCCTATGGTATATGGAAGGAGAACCTACTGTAGAACCTACTGTAGTAAATAAATGGATTGCTGACCTGGAAAGGTTCGTTGTCATCACCCAGCCCTTTGTCATCATCCTGATTTTACATAAGCCATTGTCCTCTAGACCAGTTTTCAAGTTGGCACTTAGGGAATTGAAATACAGCAGAGAAGCTACCTCTCTCCTCACTGTGCTCATCTAGAATGTAATGGTCAAAGTTTTAGGCTCTAAAGTCAAGCAGACCTTGTTTCAAAACCTTGTGGTTTTGTATTAAGACCACATACTATATATATATATGTTATTAGGCATATTTCCTGTCTTTCTGGATCCCGATGTCGACGTTGTACAAAATGGATATAGTAAAAATTATTTTGTAGAATCATCCTGGTAGTTGAATGTTTATTATCTGGCAAAACTTCCAGTCCAGTACCTGTCAAGTAACTGGTTCAATAAGTTATAGCTGTTACAGTTGTAAATTATTGTTCATGTGATATTTTTCTCTATTCTCTTTAAAGGGCATTCTCTTCTCCTCAGTAGAATGTGTAAAATCCACACAGGACCTCGTAAAGCTCTATCTGCATGAATCAAATCGGGTTTATCGGGATAAGATGGTGGAAGAAAAGGACTTTGATCTTTTTGATAAAATCCAGACAGAAGTGGTCAAGAAAATTTTTGATGTGAGTATTGCCCTGCAAAAAGTTTTTTTACATTTGAAAAGTAATAATTATGCAGATATCACACAAATGGGAAAGTGTAGCTCATAAGTTGGGGGGAAAACCAGAGATTAGATAGGGAAAGAAATTCGTCGTTATCTTGCTGAGGTGAAAAATGCTAGGACAACAAAAGACACAAATTAATCCCAGAATGTCAGTGTTGAAAAAGTCTGTGGGGAATCATCTGATCCAATTCTTCGTCATATACTGACTCCTCTCAGTAGCTTGTCCCAGATCGGTCATCCCAGTGGATGCTCTAACGTCCTTGAAAGTGGCCAGTCTCATCTGCCAAGGGAGCCATTTTGGAGCTGATGAGGAATAGAAACTTGGAACAATTTTGAAATTTGGAACCTTTATAACAATTTTAAAGGTTGGAACTTTTTTCTAATAATGATCTAAAATTTATTTTCCTGTCCACTAATTTTAGTCTACATGAAAAACTTTCAAATATTTTAATATCATTTGTCTTGTCTTTCCTGGGTCTTCTCTCCTCCAGACCAAATAGCCTGTGTTCTTTTAGCCACATCTGACACGGCTTGTTTTCAAACCCAGAGAAATTTGTCATTATCTTGATTTTTTTTCCATCAGGATCCCCCTCCAAAATCAGTCTGACTTTCATCACGCAACCCAACTGGGATCTGACCAAAAGCAAAATCATCATTCCCTTTTATACACTATAGTTTTGTTACTCCTTCCCAGAATTGCTGTACTGACTAGATGTACTACAATATACTCTTTGGAAAGAAGATATCCCTGATAAATTGATAAATACTTCATATTCTGTCCCTCTCTTAGAAATTCACAATGCTTTTAGCACATTAAAGCCCTAAAATTCTTAAATAATCCTGATTCATTTATCATTTCCCAAATGTATGAGACCCTAAAATTCTTGTCCCTTCATAAAACCTATTAATAATTTGCAGAACGAATAGACTTTGCCTTGGGACGCACACATTAACACAGCCTAAAACCATATTACACTTCTAGTGTCAAAATGACCCCACAACTAACCCTGAGCCTTCTAAAAGTTGACCACATCACCACATTTTCCACACATATAGCTTGCCCTCTCTTGAACTTAGAAATAATCAAAACTTGTATTTAAATGTACCATGTTTTCCCCGTGCTCACCTGGTTAGGTCTAGCACCGGATTTTTTTCCTGATACCATCTTGGGTCTACCTCTGAAGTTACTTACAGTCCATCCCAATCTACGTGATAGGACAGCATTTCTTCTTAAAGATTTATTTATCTATTTCAGAGAGAGAGCACAAGCATGAGGGGCAGAGGGAGGGAGAGAGAGAGAGAATGCCAAGCATACTCTGTCCTGAGCACAGAGCCCTATGTGGGGCTCGATCTCACAACGTTGAGATCATGACCTGAGCCGAAACCAAGAGCCAGGCATCCAACCAACTGCTCCACTCATCCGCCCCTTAGACAGACATTATTGTTAAGTAACTTATCTCAGTTGGCTCTTTACCAGTATGAATACCCTGAAATTCCCGCACTTACCATTTTTCTATGCCCCAATATTCAGTACTCTCACACCTAGATGCCCCTCTGAGCATTATAGGATTTGCCAAATCATGTATTCACTGTTAGCTCTGCAAAAAAGTCTTGACTGTCTTCTCCCGTTGGTCTGAGCTGACCCTCTCAAGTACCAACACTCAGCCTTTGAAACAGAGGTTCCTTTGTGGGTCTGTATGCTTTTGATTGTAAACCCAGGTATAACTAACATTGCCATCATCCTACTCCAACAACATTTGAAATGTCAACTGGAAGTACCTTGGGCTGCATCGAATCTCAATAACGGTATTACAAGTTGCCAAGTTTCCACCGAGGAAGTGATACAGCCCTCTTTCTACCAGTCAAATCTTAAAGTTCTCCAAGAAGTGGCCCTTGTGTGACGTGGTATCACTATTAAAAAGTCTTCGAATCACCAGGCGGATTGATTTCCTCTCTCCCTCTTGAATAGCCTGGCTCTGATCATAACATCGGAGACCCATTGTTTTGTTCATCGAAGAGTCTTTGTAGACCAGCCTTTGCAGAACTGTACTCACTCAGTCCTCTGCTAGATCATTAGTGGAAATTGACTTCCATCGGGACCAATTCCCAGTATGTTAGCCCACTTTCAAACTGGGTAAATGGGTTCCCACATCACTTCCCCCCATGCCTTCTGCCTTGAGCAAGAACGGCTCTCTTGCCTTGCATTAAACCTTACACAGGTGTCTGGGCGTCTGCTGTTCCTATGGGGCAAAGCCAGAATGGTTGAAAGGCTTTCCATGGCCCTGACATCAGCTTCAAAGTATAATAACTCTTTGATTTTTAACTCTTTCCATTTCCTTCTTATAAACCTGGCAGCAATCCTGGTTTCTCTGTAGATGAGACTCTCATCCTCACTCCCCCTCCCCCGCATTAGATTTGATGAATTTTATCCCTTGGGCTTACAAAGCTAACTCTACAGTAGTGACTCATTCCCTGGGGTAATGTCCCTGCTGGTAAAGAGCATGCAGGTTCCCTCTTTCCCAGGTGCCTCTTCTGGTCAGAACTTTGGAAGAAAAAAATGGCAAGTGGGGACAGTTGCTCGTACTCGTAAAAATTCCTACTTAGGTACTAGAAAGCATGTTCTTTCTTGGACTTCCCCTACCACCTCTCTTCCTCTTGAAGTCTCCAGGATTTGAGTTTTGATAAGTAAGTAGTTCCTCCCTAAATTAAAAAAATGATTAGCTGCCTCTTTGATACTTAGAGGGCACATTGGCAATAAAGAAACACAGACCCACTATCTTTTAAATTAGTTGAGTTGTACTCAACTAAGTTTGGTTAGTTTTTTATTAAACTAGGTTTTCATTAAATGTGGTAAGGTCTGCCCTGTGGGCAAGAAATTAACACACAATCAGCTCATATCTTTATGAAAATTTCATACGTCAGGGGCTCTGCTGTGAACATTTCCAGATTATCAGGATCCCAATAAACCAGTCACCTAAGGATGGCTCATGGTGCATTTTCGTAGAGACCAAGTTCTCCGGGCTGAGCCTGTGAAGTTGGGGCTGGAAGCCTGCAGTGTGCGGTCTCACAGGAAAGAGGAAAGGAGGTTTTAATGATGCTGCCGTGGATTGGGAAGCAAGACCTGTTGGAACGGATGTGGGGGAGATAAGGGCATCGGGGCATAGATCCCTTCACTCAGCAGTGGTGAAAGGGCCCCTGCTTTGGGAAATCTAGCTACGTGTCCCGATCCACTCCTCTGCCCAGACATGGGCTCTTACCGGGCCTCTGGGAAGGGTACCTCCCACCTTCCATTTCCCATCCTCAGCCCACAGGGAATAATAAGCACCACCCATGACTTCACAGAGCTGATAAATGAATGTCAAACATCTACTTTATAAGAGCTGCTCAGGAGAAAGGAAGTACTAGAAGCAGCGCTGATACTTAACTTGCAGGAAGTGTCCAGAGAGAAAAAGCAAATGAGGGGATCTTCACTCTATGGAACCGGAAGTGAGTCAGTAAAGGGTCCTTACGCCTGTGTTCCACCTCCAGGATATTGATGAGACCGTGGAATGGACCCGAAGCCTGAACATGTATTGCCATTTTGCCAGTGGTATTGGTGAGCCCAAGTACATGCCTGTACAATCCTGGGAACTTCTGACCCAGACTCTGCTGGAAGCCCTGGAGAACCACAATGAAGTCAACACAGTGATGGACCTGGTTCTCTTTGAGGACGCCATGCGCCATGTGTAAGTGTGCTTCTGTTCCACCTTTCCTCAGTTGTCTCTTCTTCCCAATGTCAGACATCTCATTTGGGCATTTGAGGCCACCTTGATCAAAGCAGGAAGGCAGCCATGCTTCCGGCATGGGCGTCAAGATGGCGGCCGGTAGAGCAGCCGCGGCAGCATCTGTCACCGGCCCTGGGGAACAGCAGGATGCTGAACTCAGGCAGCACTGGATCTGTTTCCTTGTCTGTCATTTATGATCCCTAGGCATGACCACAGTGCCACCAAGGGAAATTTCGAGATCATGAAAGAGGCACCAGAACAGCTCAGGACCCACGCCCCCACACCATACAAGTCTGAGGACCAACTTTAAAATAATGAGATGGAAGACTTTTTGTTTAAAGGCTCACACATTTCAGAAATGAAATACCCTTGTAAGTGTTGTTGCTTCAATGGAATCACTGAGAATAGTCACCAAGCCTCCCACCAAATCCTGTCCCTCTACTTCTCTTTACATTTCCCCAACTGCATCACATCCCGCCTTCCAAAATCTTGCCCCCCGTCCCCTGGTACCTGTGGACGTCAGCTTCTCTGAACTTCCCCTCATTGATGATTCTAAGTGAAACCCCACTCCCCCCTGAGTTGAAGAAAGCTCTTTTTTTCTCCCCATCCCATGTACCCCTGGAGAGAGTTAAGGACCCTCCTTCTCTCCCATCTCATTTCAGTGGCCCAGTTAAACCATTTCTCCCCAGTTCTTCCAAAGCACAAATACCTGGACTTTCTTAATTATTCCCTTGCCTTGTTACTGCCAC